>JAKCPI010007399.1:0-29178 GCA_023213315.1 Euborellia annulipes | reverse complement strand
GGCCAGTGGTTTGCAAACTTTATGTTACAACGCCTCCCTTAAAAATATTTAATCGTATGACGCCCCCCCCCCACACACACACACACACATTTAATAAAATAATACAAAAACAAAAATTTTTAATTCTAAAAAATATAAATTTATATAAAAATATTTTTTTTTTATTTACTCATATTATTTTAATTAAAAACTCCGTCCCAGAATAGAAGATTATTTAATTATTTTATTTATAAAACTAGCAATCATTTGGAAAATTGATCTTGGTGGCCAAGATTCGCGCCTCCCTTTAGACTAGACCGCGCCTCCCTAGGGAGGCCCGCCTCACAGCTTGGAAAACGCTGGTCTAGAGGATCATGTTTTTATAATATTAATAATCTAAAAACCAAGAAGAGGACCCGATGAATTTTTTAAAATCATTTGGATGGTGATTTAAGGTACCCCCCTGGGACCTGACACTAAGCTTTTGAATAAAATCGGCCAATGAGTACTAGCACTTTACTGATGTAATTTTTTAGTTTTTTACAATTTTCTCAGAACTCGCTCCAGCGATTTTGATTAAAATTCAAAAATCTATTATTTTTTAGATGCTATTTAGAATGTATATTCTCATTTCGCCATTGAAATCTTCTTAAGAACACTTTACTCTTGTACTTCATAGGAGAAATGGTTGCTATGGTAAGAAAATATAAATATTTTCCCATAGCCTCCTTATAAATTTTACATCTTTTTTTTTTTTTTTTTTTCTCATTCACACTCACACTCACACACACATTCACACTGTCTTTTCGGCAGCTCAGGCCATATAAGACATTTACGATAACCGTTATTTATGAATTTATATATATTAGGGTCCAGGCATTTTTATTTAAGCCATCTGGTATCCAGATGGCTTAAATAAAATCATCGGACTGCCTGGGGTCCGAACCCGCGACGTTTGGTATATGAGGTTAGCACGCTAACCTCTACACCACGCCCCGTGGGCAAATTTTACATCTTGAAATTCGAATGTACCATACATACTGTTGGAAACTAAATATATGTCGACAAAAAAATCTGGTGTGACAAGCATAGAACACAACTTTCTCTTGCTTAAGGGTAAGTTGTGTGTTTTTTTTTAGTTTCCACCAATATATTAAAATTCAAGATGAAAAATTTATAAACATGGAAAATATTTATATTTTGTTAACATGACAACCATCCTCCTTCCCCTTCACATCCATTTTTGAGATCAAAATGAGAATACACATTTTAAAGAGCATCTAAAAAAAATAATTGAATTTTAATTTTAATCAAAATTATTGAGCGAATTTTGAGAAAATCGAAAAAAGCTGAAAAAGTACATCAGTAAAGTACTAGTACTCTTTGGCCGATTTTGTTTAAAAGCTCATTGCCACACCTCAGGGGTGTGCCTAACTTAAATATAAAATTTCAACCTCGTAGCTTTTATCGTTGTTGAGATATTTTGTTCATACACAGACAAACAGATAGACAAACCATGTTGGGAAAAACACTATTTTAGATTCAGAGGACCTCAAAGCGTAGCCCTATATATCCATCAAAATCTCGACATGAATCCAATACTTTCTCACTATAGGCTATATATATTAACATAAATACAATATATTTGTCTGTGGTGATACTTTCTGCAGAGATAAGTTGTTTGATTTTATTCCACTATGTAAGAGAAAGTAAAAATTCTTTAAGGAAACGGGAACCCTCCGCAGTATTATTCCCATGAACGTTACACCTTAGAGTAACGTATCAGTCCTGATTGGAGATATGAGATTTACCGTAAAAAAATTTGGTAAAAATTAAAAATCTGTCAGATATATTTGATAGTTCATTAACATGCTTTCAATTATTAATTATTTATCCATAATTGCAATATATGTAATTTCCCCTTGAGGTTTAACTTATCGAAATCGAACAGTATTATTTTTATTCATCCCCAAATATATAATGTATATTTTATCTTTTTAATACATGAATGTACGATTTGTATTGTATAATAAATTATTAAACAATTTCAATTTACCAATGTCAATAAAGACCTACTATTTAGTATTTCAAGAAATAAATTTTGATTTTAAATGTCTATTTTTTTTATCACCGTATTTGTTATTGTTAGCGTACCTAAACTAAGAAAAAGAGATTCGAGTTTTGCATGATAAATAATGGTTAGCTTTATCATTTGAATATTGTACTTTAATAAATAACCTTCCTATCCCTACCCTCGGATATATCAAAGCAGAACACTTTATAAATCCGCTGATAGAAATCAAACAAATGAAATCCTATATATGATAAATAAAAGCATTATCTTTAATCACAATTCCGATTTGATTTGGCTATTTAATTTTATACGAGAGCGGATAGAGTATTTATATTTTAACGACAACCAACAAGAGGTAAAAAAAATATATGGCAGTTAATTTTAAAAAGTGATTTCAAATAAAAAAAAAAAAAAAAAAAAAATATTAAAAGGTTTTATTAAATTAAGAATGATAAATATTTTTGAAGATTTGAATCAAAATAAATTTACCATCCCCATATTTTTTAATAAATATTTTTAAATTGATATTTTCTATTTTTTTTTTTTTTATTTCTCTCTGATTTATAAATAATTCCGTAGCAGAAAGTAATGGTCAAGTCGTTGATTCAATTTTACCCCTAAAAACATTTTTAATGGATAGAGAGAGAGAAAGTCAATTTGAAAAGTTAGTCAGAAAACCAAACCAGAACAAGTTAAGCTGAATATTTATTTATTTATTGGGTTAAAAAAAAAAAAAAAAACATCAAAGAAACATCAAATATAAATTGGCTTTTGAATATAAAATTTCTCAAAGAAAAAAAAAATTAATCATACGTAAAAATAAATATTTGATGTATTCACTGATTAATTTTGGAATTACAATAAAAAATTTCCGTGATTATTTCACTTATTTAGAACCAATTCACTTGTATAAATTTTTACTTTCCCTTACCTATATATATATATATGTTAATTGGTCTGTGTCTGTGAACAAAATATCTCATAAACCGTTTTCACTCCCTTTTCACATAAAGAGTTATGAGGTTGAAATTTCATATTTAAGTTAGACACCCCCCCCCCCCCCCAGAACAAAAAATAAGCTTTTGAACAAAATCGGCCAAAAAGTACTAATACTTTACTGATGAACTTTTTTTAGTTTTTTGCGATTTTCTCAAAATTCTCTTCAACGATTTTGTTTAAAATTCATAAATGAACTATTTTTTAGATGCTCTTTAAAAGTGAAATTTTTCGTGGAAATCTTATGAAGTACATTTCACTGAAGTGGAAGCATTCGAAGCTCAGGGCCATCTATGAATCGCTTGGACAAGTTTGGGGAAACTTGGGTGCTAAGGGCAACTAAATACAATATATCTCGACATAAAAAAAATCTGGAGTGACAAGCAAAGTACACAACTTTCTCTTACCTTATTGAAATTAAGAAAAAGTTGTGTATGTACGACAAGTCATACCAGATTTTTTATTTTGTTTCTATAGCAACTCTATCAATGAAAAATAATTCCATAGCAACAAAACAACGAATTAAAGGAATCCTATGATAGATATATATTTATAGCCGATTTTAATTTGGGTTTATTAGAATAGTTATTTTTTAATTTTAAAGAACCCCAGGGACGCATTTCAAATGAGGGTTCCTAAATCAAAGACAAAATTGTTGCTACTGGCTTTTCCCAAATGACGCTATATGATGAATATACAAGCTAATAGATTTTTTTTTTTTTTTTGTTGAAATAATTGGAGATACAATAAATGCATTTATTATGAAATATGGAAATTGAATAAAAAATAATTACCCCAAATTGAGAGAAGGATCGGGCGTGAGGCGCAGCGCAGGGAGGTCGTTTGAGCCAGGTTGGCGTCCACTACTCATCTGAGGGGAGAAGAAAGGTGAGGCGGCGCCAAGGAACCAGTCGACTGATGGGAGGGGGAGGGAGAGTGACCGGCGAGCGAAGGGGAAATCAACAATGAACGACGGTTAAAAAACGAGACGAGGGGAGGGAGTCTGGGGCGGATTAAAGGGGGGGGGGGGGTGGGCGATCGCCCCCCCCCCCCCCCGAGAAGAAATTCAAACAGTTATAAAAACTAATAATCTAAAGAAATTATGATTTCCGCTCTTTAATTTCAATTGAATTTGTTACCAATCAATTTAAATAAATAGGAAAGGGGTCTAAATGGCCATAGATGCCGACAGTCCTTAAATAAAAAAAAAAAAATAACCCCCCCCCCCGACAAAATTGCATTAATCCGCCACTGGAAGGAGGACACTCCTCCTCCTGGCAATTAGAAGGAAAATAAGGGGAGATAACTTGCTCGAGTCAATTATATTACCTTCTATATTGACTTAATTAATATTTGAAATTTATGAATTACTTTGTATTTAAAAATGGAATGGATAATAGTCTTGAATAAATTGGAATATAAATATTTTTTTTTTACTTTCTCTATATATGTTAATATATGGAGAGAGAAAGTATTGGATTCACGACAAAAATTCGAAGTGGATGGATATACAGGTTTTGAGGTCCGCTGAATCAAAAAAAGTGGTTTTCGCGACATGGTCTGTGTGTGTGTGTGTGTGTGTGTGTGTGTGTGTGTGTGTGTGTGTGTGTGTGTGTGTGTGTGTGTGTGTGTGTGTGTGTCTGTGTGTGTTCAATTTTAAGCATGAAGGAGCGTGAAAATAAGCTCTTTAAAATGTATATTCTCATTTTGGCCTCAAAATTGTTTGAAGCACACTTTACTCTTGTACAGTGAGGGTCAATATTAAGTCCCACGCATGCGTTTTATACTTGTGATTATTTCATTATTTTTATAAAAGAAAATGAAAATCTTTATTGGAAATCATGAGAGTTTCCATCAAAAAATAAACAAAATTTTTTTTTTTAAACAATGAAATAATCACAAGTAGAAAACGCGTGGGTGGGACTTAACATTGTCCCTCACTGTACTTCATAGGATAAGAAATGGTTGTCATGTTAACAAAATATAAATATTTTCCCATGTTTATAAATTTTACATCTTGCATTCTAATATATAGGCGGAAACTAAATATATCGCGACACAAAAAATCTGGTGACAAGCAAAGAACACAACTTTCGATTACGGTAAGAGAAAGTTGTGTGCTGTGCGACCAGTCACACCATATTTTTTTTGTTTTCATTTACAAGTCGAAAAATTATATATGATCCTATAAATTATGCTTCTAAATAATATCAACGTACTAGAAAATAAATTTAAATAAAAACAATATACTAATATTTTCAAGGTTTTATAAACTCAATGTCCTGTATATGTATATATACTATGTATACATATGTATAGATGGTGTGAATAAATAAGGGATTATTGATTCCCAGGGGTTTCAAGGCATAGGCAGGCGAACTCCCTTTTTGCATTAATGTTATGTTTCTCTCCGACAAGAGATCAGGTGTATAAATTTTAGAGGAAACAGGTGAGAATGTATTTGCGATTGTCTAAAGGCGAGGAATGTGGCCTTACTCTCTCTCTCTCTCTCTCTCTCTTTCTCCTTTAATGAGACAGAAACAAATTATCCTAATAAAAAACAATTTGAAATCTAATTTAGTTAAACAATTACTTTTTTTTCTAATTAAAAAAATCTCCAAAACCATGGCATGAAAAAGGAATGTTTGAACTAGTGACCTAAGTGTGATGATACTGCCTAATATCAAAAGTAATTTTTTTTTCCTCTTTATTTCCTGACTTCCTCAACAAGTCATAAACAGCTCAATAATTTATTTCACTTATATTCCCTTCATCCCCCCCCTCCCCTTTCTTTTTTACTTTCTCTTACCTATGTATATATGTAATATATATATAGAGAGAAAGTATTGGATTCATGTCAAAAATTCGATGTCGAGATTTTGATGGATCTTCACGTTTTGAGGTCCCCTGAATCCAAAAAAGTGGTTTTCGCGACATGGTCTGTCTGTGTGTGTGTGTGGGTGGGTGTGTGGGTGGGTGTGTGGGTGTGTCTGTGTTCAATTTTAAGCATGAAGGAATTGAGCTATGAAGCTGAAATTTTATATTTAAGTTAAACATCCTCCTGGACCGGAAAAATAAGCTTTTAATCAAAATCGGCCAAAGAGTACTAGTACTTTACTAATGTACTTTTTCAGTTTTTTTCGATTTTCTCAAAATTTGTTCCAACGATTTTTTTTTAAATTCAAAAATCAATCATTTTTTAGATGCTCTTTAAAATGTATATTCTCATTTTGCGATTGAAATCTTCTGAAGACCACTTTACTCTTGTATTTCATAGGGAAGGATAGGAGAAATGGTTGCCATGGTAACAAAATATAAATATTTTCCCATACTTATAAATTTTACATCTGGATTCATATGTTCCGTACTGTCGGGAACTAAATACATGTCGACACAAAAAATCTGGTGTGACAAGCACAGTACACAACTTTCGATTACCGAAGGTAAGAGAAAGTTGTGTGCTGTGCGCCAGTCACACCAGATTTTTATATATCTAATAAATTATTATCCAAAATGTGGCCTCAATAGTATCCGAAATAAGGAAAATCCTTCAAAGCGCCTCCAACTTTTTTAAACAAAATAATAATTGTGAAATGGAAGAAAAAAAAAATTATGTACAGATACCAATGCATTTTGGAGGACATAAATAAATATTATTATTATTACTTTGCTATTTGGCTCTGACTTTTCTGCAATATAATATACCACATAAAAATGCCTAGGCAAATCAAAGATAGTTAAAAACATTAGAGAATGTTAGGGTAACATATATCGTCCTGTCATGTCCAACTAAAGAATGTAAAAAATTCCGTTTTTCATATTTGATATTTTTATAACTTTTTCTTGCATTGGACAACGATACGCCTTGTTACAAACGGTCCTTTAGAATGTCTTATGAAAAGTTAAAAAACAAACATGTACGTGACCTCGGGCTTGGCGTAGTTGGTAGCGCGCCTGCTCTATTTGAAAACCAATCCAAATGAAATAAATTGTCGCATGAGTCGGGATGCGAACCAGCGACCCTTGGTACAAATGGCCAGCACGCTAACCACTACTCCAAGGCCCAAGTGTCTAATTCCTTTTAATCTAAAAAAAATTCATATATAAAGCTATATACAAAATGCATTTCAATTGAAAGAATAAAAACCAAATTATTGAGTCCAATTGATTTCCCATGTACGCTTCCCACCCCTTACCAAAAAGCCGAAGAGTTAATCATGCAAAAACATTAGATATTCCCGGGATAGCATCCTGGATGCATCATGGTGTCTGTCCCACCCCCCTCCCCCAATCCCTCATCCCCCACCATCGCCCATTATCCCAGATAGCTTCCAAAGGGATGAAACGCGTTGGGTGGAGGGCAAAAGCTCCGGACGTGTCGACTTGCCCTCATTCTGCCCTCGTCTGGCCTCCATATTAGGGGCGACATTTTTCGGTTATAATGTATTTATATAGATATAGATATAATGCCGGACATGATCTGACTTCGAATGGGTTTACTCACAAACAAAAAAAATATAAAAAAAATGACATGCGAATCTATATATTTTAATTTCGAATATTTTCTTTGAAATATTTCAAAAAAAAAAAAATTGTAGTTGGGCCTATCCATCTCAATTCAGGCAGCAAAGTAAAAATTGGCCGGTTCATAGTCTCCGATTTTGCTCAAATTTGGATATGTTATTCTAGAAAATAAATTAAGAGACCCGTATTTTTTAGTTTTGGCCAAAAAAATTTTTTGGTAGAGTTACAGAGGGTCAAAGTTTCGTCAAGGTCACACGTAATTTCCTCCGCGCAAGCTCAAAATTATTATAAAGTGCAATATCTCTTGAACTAATAGGAATATTTCAGATCTGTTTTCAGTTTCTGAAAGGTAAAAGTGTCAGGAATCTAGTGGATTAAAGATTATTCTTCTATTAGTGACAGGTATCTTGCTAAAAAATAATTTCAAAATCGCTAAATTTAACTTTAAAGTCATTTATCTCAAAAACCCCAGCCTCAAAATTCTGAAATTTTTTAGCAAGGAGGAGACATCTATATAGTATAAAACCTCAAAAGGATTTTTCAGGATCTTACCTACTTTTCATTTTATTGCATATTTATTGTTACAACGCTTTTATTAACTTGCTTTCCTGTTTTTCCGACAAATTTGCAAATCGAAATTTCGACCACTTCTACTTAACCTAGAGCTTTGAAATTTTATACACGTATGTAACTCCCGTGACAATGCAATATTTGATGTGTCTCATCTTTGTAAGTCAATTAATTTCCAAATGGCGGCCGATCAATTAAAGTGGGGGTAAAATATTATAATCAAAATTTCTCCTATTTATAATTAAGTTAGAGTTTCGAGCATTGGCAGAGGTGTTAAATAGACTTTACACTACAAAATGTGCTATTGAAAATTATTAAAAATTCAAAAAATTCAAAATGGCGGCCAATTAATTACATTTCCATTGTTCGGTCCGACAAAGTTAGCGATTGAAATTACGACTAGTTCTACTTAACCTAGAGCTTTGAAATTTTATACACATATGTAACTCCCGTGACAATGCAATATTTGATATGTCTCATCTTTGTAGGTGAATTAATTACAAAATGGCGGCCGATTAAAAAAAGTGGGGGTAAAACTTTATAATCAAAATTTCTCCTATTTATAATTAAGTTAGGGTTTTGAGCATTGGCAGAGGTGTTAAATAGACTTTATTCTAAAAAATTTGCTATCCAAAATTATTAAAAATTAATTAAATTGAGATTAGCGGCCAATTAATCACATTTCCATTGTTCGGTCCGACAAAGTTAGCGATTGAAATTACGACCAGTTCTCCATAACCTAGAGCTTTGAAATTTTATACACGTATGTAACTCCCGTGACAATGCAATATTTGATGTGTCTCATTTTTGTAGGTCAATTAATTTCCAAATGGCGGCCGATCAAAAAAAGTGGGGGGTAAAATTTTATAATCAAAATTTCTCCTATTTATAATTAATTTAGAGTTTTGAGCATTAGCAGAGGTGTTCAATAGACTTTACTCTACAAAATGTGCTATTCAAAATAATTAAAAATTAATTAAATTCAGATTAGCGGCCAATTAATCAATTTCCATTGTTTGGGCCGACAAAGTTGCGGATTGAAATTACGACCAGTTCTAGTTAATCTAGAGCTTTGAAATTTTATTCACGTATGTAACTCCCGTGACAATGCAATATTTGATGTGTCTCATCTTTGTAGGTGAATTAATTACAAAATGGCGGCCGATCAAAAAAGTGGGGAAAGTTTTATAATCAAAATTTCTCCTATTTATAATTAATTTAGAGTTTTGAGCATTGGGAGAGGTGTTAAATAGACTTTATTCTAAAAAATGTGCTATTCAAAATTATTAAAAATTAATTAAATTGAGATTAGCGGCCAATTAATCACACCATAGTTGGCCACAAAGGCTTTAGCGATTGAAAATTTACGACCGTTCTACTTTGCAACCTAGAGTTGTACCCAAAAACTCCGGTATGTAACTCCCGTGACAATGCAATATTATAATAAGTCTCATCTTTATAGCCCAAATCCGGAGAAAAATATACGATCAAAAAGTAAACCTCGAATGAGATTCGTATACTCAAAATTTAAAGCTCCAATTTAAAACGGCGCCCCAGTTGAACTTCGCCCCCGCCTTGAAAGAATGGTAACAAGGAGGGGTACAGGAATTACCTACAAATCTGGTCCTCAAAACCCTAAATAAGGAAACTCAAAATTGAGATAAGCCAGAAAATTAAGAATCAATTTCCATTGGAAAGCATTGGGTCCTAAGACAAAGCTAGATCGAAATGACCAGTTCTAGTTAAACTAAAGCTTTAAATTCTCTTACCTCTATATATATGTAATATATATATAGAGAGAAAGTATTGGTTTCATGTCAAAAATTCGATGTCGAGATTTTGGATGGATCTTCACGTTTGAGGTCCCCTTAATCTAAAAAAGTGGTTTTCGCGACATGGTCTGTCTGTCTGTGTGTGTGGCAGGGTGGGTGTGTGTTCAATTTTAAGCATGAAGGAATTGAGCTAGGAGGTTGAAATTTTATATTTAAGTTAAACACCCCCGGGACCGTGAAAATAAGCTTTTAATCAAAATCGGCCAAAGAGTACTAGTACTTTACTGATGTACTTTTTCAGTTTTTTTCGATTTTCTCAAAATTCGCTCTAACGATTTTTATTAAAATTCAAAAATCAATTATTTTTTAGATGCTCTTTCAAATGTATATTCTCGTTTTGCCCTCAAAATTGTTTGAAGACCACTTTACTCTTGTACTCCATAGGAAAGATAGGAGAAATGGTTGCCATGGTTACAAAATATAAATATTTTCCCATACTTATAAATTTTACATCCGAATTCAAATATTCCCTACTGCCGGGAACTAAATACATTGTCGACACAAAAAAATCTGGTACTTACAAGCACAGTACACAACTTCGATTACCGAAGGTAAGAGAAAGTTGTGTGCTGTGCGCCAGTCACACCAGATTTTTAATATTCTATCTTTCATTAAACCTAGATCTCATTTCTTATACAACCCAACATTCAATAATAAAAAAAAATGAGAGAAATGTTTTCGTGATCATTGACAGAAATATTTATTTATTCACCCTTTTTTTTTTAATATATTTGTCAAGTTTAATTAATAGGTTTCAATTAATTCGAATCAGAGAGAGAGAGAGAGTTTTTCGGGTGAGCTCATCCACCCCTTTGCAGATGGTTTGTTCAGAGGCCGCATGATAACAGGGTGCATAAGCCCTTCGGGGAGAGGGGAGAATTACATTAACAAATTAGTTTCTGCTAAGTGAATATCAATCGCAATTGAAACCATGTGTGTGTCTCCACCGATGTTTGTCCGAATTTAAGTGTTTTCGAGCCATAGAGCAAGCAACAGGAGAAGAGAGAGAAATACTTTGGGGTTGTGAGAACTATTGTCCCAGATGAAAAACTCTCTCCCCACCCTCAACCAATCATTATTAGGACATTTATTAAAACCGTGGAGGGTTTTGTGAATACTGTGGAGTACGAAGTAAGCAAATAATCTGTCACATGCAGACTTGGAATATGTTGACAAGCTTTTTGTTGAATATGTTGTGGTCCTCATAAATCATTCTTGGCCTAGGGGTGGAAGGGGTCGGAGGGTATATTTATACCCACAAGATATCTGTCGTCAAGAAAACGTTACATTTATCATCATAAAATATTGTGTATTTTATTGTTTTATAAATTTACTAATAATTTAATTAATTTTTTTTAGTAAGCTTTCTTAAATTTACAAAAAACAATTTATAATGATTTGAAGTGACAATAAAAAATTACAAAAGAAATTAATTTCATTATATTGTAATATAGACTACATAACGTTTGTTGAATGTAATAGTGGCTCAACTCGGAAATTCAGTATTTTAATTTTTTGTGAAAATTGGGCCCCAAATTGACTAAATTTTAATGCAACATTGCCTTTTACTTTCTCTTACCTCTATATATGTTAATATAGGGATAGAGAGAGAAAGTATTGGATTCATGTCAAAAATTCGATGTCGAGATTTTGACGGATATACACGTTTTGAGGTTCCCTGAATCCAAAAAAGTGGTTTTCGCGACATGGTCTGTCTGTCTGTGTGTCTGGATACAATTTAAAGCATGAAGGAATTGAGCTAGGAGGTTGAAATTTTATATTCAAGTTAGTCATCCCCCTAGGACGGGAAAATAAGTTTTTTATCAAAATCTGCCAAAAAGTACTAGTACTTTACTGATGCACTTTTTAGTTTTTTTTTCGATTTTCTCAAAATTTGCTCCAACGATTTTGATTAAAATTCAAAAATCAATTATTTTTTAGATTCTCTTTAAAATGTATATTCTCATTTTGTCATTGATATCTTCTGAAGACCACTTTACTCTTGTACTTCATAGGAAAGATGGGAGAAATGGTTGTCATGTTAACAAAATATAAATATTTTGCCATACTTATAAATTTTACATCTTGAAAATCGAATGAACCTTACTGTCGGAAACTAAATACATGTCGACACAAAAAATCTGGTGTGACAAGCACAGAACACAACTTTCTCTTGCCGAAAGTTAAGAGAAAGTTGTGTGCTGTGCGACCTGTCACGCCAGATTTTTTCAACAAGTTCTTTTGCAAAATATTCAACATAATATGTGCAATTAATGTAATTTATATATTAAAAAAAAAAAATCATATTTAAAACATTTGATAAATTAATCCGAATAAAAAAAAATTACACTTGATGAAAATTTGTTTTTAATGATAGAAAACATTGATTAAAAAAATATGAATTTACTCTAATTAATTTATAATTGATTATTTATAATTAAATATTTCGAAGAAAAACTTATAGAGAAGCAAAAAAGTAAAAAAATGAAACATTCATGTTTATCAATATATAGCATACCGCATACCGTAAATAATAATAATTAATAGGCCTACATGCTAATGAAAAATTCATTTATTAAAACATGAATTGAATGGAATTTTTCAATATTCAAAAATTTTTGTGGAAATTTATCCTTTTTGTTAATATGCAATCAATTTTATTTTTATTTTAATTCATCTTGGTCAATTATAAAATTCAGTATATTACATTTTTAAAATTTAAAAAAAAGATTCGGATTTGATATTAGCCAGGAGTGAATTTTCGACTTACCCTATATGCAGGGGCGCCGGAACGAATTTGAATCAGGGGGGCAAAAAATTTTTTTTTAGGAAAATTAAAATAATTTAATATGTTTAAATAGTATAAAACAAAAACAAATCCACTATAAAACCTTAAAAATTTTAAATAAAATCACAATTTTAATAAAATTACAATTTTAAAAAAATTTGCCAGTGATTTTATCAAAAATTTTTCGAAAAAATTTGAAAAAAATGAATTTCTTACTCCTTTAATTTTTTTTAATTTAGAAGATTTTATTTTTAAAAAGTAAAAATATATCATTTTTAAAAATAAATGAAATAAAAGAAGAAATTTTGCCCCCCTCTGCCCCCCTCTGTAGGATGCCAGGGGGGGGGCAATGTACCCTTGCCCCCCCCCCAGTTCCGGCGCCTATGCCTATATGGACCCTGTTACGCATTAGTGTGTCAAGAGCCAGCTACCGAGATTTGAGAAAATTAACATTAAAGTTTTTTGTTTTCATTAGGTTATACATAATTTTTTTTCTCAATTGTGCAAGTAACATTAAATATAAATTTTTAGGACATATTTCATAAAAAAAAAAAAAAATACTATTAATATAGCATTTGATACAATATTCCGTGCTTAATTCAATTTTTAATTTTTTTTTGGCGCTTGACACACTAATGCATAACAGGATCCATATTTTCTTATTGATTAGCGAAATATGGTCTAATCTTTGATATAATAAAAATAAAAATTAATTTTAAATTATAGATGTAACCAAATTCACAAGTCTATTCGTTATTATTTCAATAATTTTTTTTCTCTCATTTTTACAGATAAAGGCACTTAGTGCTCAAGCTCAAGACCTCGAGGGTTCTTTCTTACAGTGAATCCAGGGAGGAATTCCAAACCATTTTGCCTCAGGATTGTCCTTCCAAAAGCTTATGTATGAATATTTTTTATTTATTAGATTTAAATTCTCAATCTAGTTGAAACATTTTTAAATGATACACGTGTATCATGTACATGGTGATTTGTTTGTAGTTTTTATTGGTGAAATAATTATGTATACATATAAAGTGTATTATCCTTCAACTAGAGTGAATATTATTTATTATTCTATATTTAATTATGATTAAATATTTGAGAAAATACTTTTTTAAATAATTTACATTGCTAGTTGGTAGTATTAATAGATTGGCTATCAATCCAATTGAAATAAAAAGAGACCGGGTCTTTATGTCTTTCATTGCCGAAAAAGACCTTAATGAAACTTGACGTTTTGGTTCCGGTTTGAACCATTTTTGTTTGAGCTTTGATTGTGTCTTCTGAAATATTTCCTTCTTACCTTTCATATTATTATACTACTATAAAGAAACTTCATTACTATAATGTAAATATTGAGAAATGGTTATTCGAAAAAAAATTCTCGAGATCTGTATGGGAAGCCCAAGCCCCCGAACAGGGCCGGAACTAGGAGATTTTTTAGGGGAGGCAAAATTTAATTTGCCGCCCCCTCCTTAAAATTTTCTATACAAAATTCATATCATTTTATCTTTTTTTTAGTAAATCTTTCTTTAATTGCCGCCCCCTGATATCTGCCGTCCGGGGCACACGCACCCACTGCCCCCCCCCTAGATCCGGCCCTGCCCCCGAAACCCTAATGTGCTAATTTCTACCCTCCTCCGTCTTTTCCTCTCCTCCTGAGGTCCCATTTTCAAGAATTCCTGATGCAAGGATGTCTTAATAAGAAAATACCTTAGAAATTTCAAAACATTTAAATTTTTTTTAGACTTTTAAAGATACTCTTTCATTGTACAGTGAGGGACAATATTAAGTCCCACCCATGCGTTTTCTACTCGTGATTATTTCATTGTTTTTAAAAAAATATTATAAATTTTTTAATGGCAACTTTCATGGTTCAAATCTAGAAAATTTTCAATGAATATTTTCATTTTCTATTATAAAAACAATGAAATAATCACAAGCAGAAAACGCATGGGTGGGACTTAATATTGCCCCTCACTGTACCTATCCGTAACATTAATATTTATTTCATTGCTAAATTGGTGCTCTAACAACAACTCCTCCATACGCTTGATACTCCATTCTATAAAGATGTTTAAAAAAACTATGTTTGTTAACAAATTAATGAAAAAAATTTTTTAAATTAGAAAACCCAAATTCAAGCCTTCTTCAAATTGTACCACTCCAAGCAATTACTTGGTTTTGTATGGCTTAGGGCAGACCCTGCGTCCAAGAAAGTTAAGTTACTCCCTTAAGTAAAAGCCTAATGGATGTGGCTAAAGATATTTAATAAACATTTAAGATGTGTAAAATAAACTTTACTCTAATAGCCACGCTTAGATTAAAGGGGCGGGAGGGGGGGGGTTGATAAACCAAAAAAATCTAAGAGACCTAACATTGCTATTTATATTTTTTACTTTTTTGTGTCAAGCCTCCCACTCTTTTTATTCAAGTATTTTTAAGTTCACCCCTCAGACACCATTATTTTGTAGTTTTATTTATAAAATAAACCTAAATATATTTAAATATTGTCATTTAATGGCGGTGAGCACATCTTAAATGTTTGAATAGCTTTTATGTTTATTATAGAGCTTTTTATTATTTTCTAACCAAGATATATGTAATTTATCTCAAGAAAGTGACGGGCGAAGTCTTAGGGAAAAAGGGGGAGAGAGAGAAAACGCTCCATAGGCAACGAAGTGACTTCGAGAGGTGAAGTTTTCCAAGGGGAGGGGAAGGGGGACGTCCCTTGGGAAATCAGAGAGCAGATTTTTAAATGACGCCACGGATCGGCATCGCTCAAACTCATGTTTAATAAACATGTGGCAAGAACGGGAAGAAAAAATATAAAATAAAAAATAAATGTTGACCAATTGAAGAAGAAAAGACATGTCCGCCACAGGTATCATTAATAAACGTCCTTAGAAATATTCAAATAAAATTCCAAAAAAAGTCATTTGAGATAATGTTCAATGACTTTTATACATTACTTCCTCTTATGTCCAGCAAGGACAAAGGATGGGATGTCTATTATCGAAATAACAAACCATTTGGCTAAATAAAATTTTAAAAACTGGCATTTTCCCTATTCAAAAATATTTTAGCTACATCACTTATCACTTTAAAAAATCGGTTGGGAATGGTCGAACAGCACATAACATTCTCTTACCTTCGGGAAATGAAAGTTCTGTTTTGTGCTTGCTACACCAGATTTTTTGTCTTTATATGTATTTAGTTTCCGCCTGCTTCGTGTCAGGCTAACTTAAATATAAAATTTCATTCTCCTAGCTCTTTTCGTTTTTGAGATATTTTACTCACAGACAGACAGACCATTTTGCGGAATTCACTTTTTTGGACTCGGAGGACCCGTGCATTTCCATCAAAATCTTGACATAAAACCAACTTTTTCACTTCTTCTTCTTCTTTCTTCGCCTTAATCTCGCGACGCGGGGTCGGCGATGGGAATGGGGGTTTTTGCGACCGCGAAGGAATAGAACAGGCCGGCCCATCGCACGGTTGAAAATATAGAAGAAAAGAGAGACTGACATGCAAAGAACAGAAATACTGACAGTCCCAGCTAGAGCAGCTCGTGGTCGCCATCCACGTACCCACAAGATGTGGGCCCCTGAGCAAACTCTCTCAATAATTATATATAATTTTATTAACATATACATAAGATAGAGAAAGTAAAAACCAACGTTTAATAATTTAACAAGGATTCGTGCTATAAATCAAAAACTATTTTTGCAAATTTTTCATTAATTTAAAAAAATGATCTTTATTTTTCAAATATCATCAAGCATCCAATAACGTTTTGTCCAAGAACAAAACGTTTTGCTCAATGCCAACGCACACCGATTAGGCAAAATGTTTAGCCATTGGTCATTTTTGCCTAATCGGTGTGCTTTGCCTTTGGACAAAATGTTCGGCCATTGAGCAAAAACGATCAATGAGAAAACATTTTGCTCAATCCCAACGCACACTGATTGAGCAAAACGCTCAATGGCAAAAACATTTTGTTCAATTATGTCGAATCATACTCAATTGTCTTGATGGCGACCCGAGCTGGGACAGGCAGTCCTTCAGTTCTTTGTATGTCTGTCTCTTCCTTCCTCTTTTCAACAGGCGTCAGACCGTGCGACGGGCCGGCCTGTCCTATTTCTTCCGGTCGCAAAAACGCATGATAGGGTGGAGGGAGAAAGTTAGGTCCACCCATCCCGCATCGCGGGAATAAGGCGAGGACAGAAGAAGAAGAAGAGGCAATAGAATTTGCTGGTTCCTATTTTCATAGGGGTAAGGGGGGCGGAACAGCTTTTTTTTCCAAATTTATTTATTTTTGAAAACCACAAAAATGACATGAGGGTTAGCAAGAACTTCGACTTGAGAATTTTTTTACTAGGGAAATAACTCTAAGTTGTTTCAAGTTAGGGAGAAGGGCTTGTACTGATCGTCCCTCTCCCTATTTCTCAGTTGGCATATTATACAATACACAATGAACGTTCTGCTGTCTGTTATAATGAGATTCGTAAATAGTTTTCCCGTCTGGAATGTTGCTTGCTTTGCGGGATTAATAATCCATTTTTCTCTTTCTATTCACCAGAATGCATACAACACTATTAATAAATCAGCTGCATTCGTAATATGCAGTCTAGATAAATTCTAACTAAATTATTCCACATATTAACTGCGAAACCGCATTAAATTATAATTTATAATTAATATAAATTGGAATTGTGTCATGTTTCTAATGGTTATTCAAGGCTTTATAATTATATTGAAATGATCTAATTAGCTATTTAAGAGTAAATAGAGATATACTATTACACAAAAATAAAAATAAAAATAGGTCCCACCGAGATTTGAACTCGGATCGCTGGATTCAAAGTCCAGAGTGCTAACCATTACACCATGGGACCGTATGATAAACTAAGTTGCAATATAAAAAGATTTTTTTATTCATTATCTATTATTATACAAAAAAATCATATAGATTATTTTAATCAGACTATTATTCTATTATTATATAAGTCGAGGGATTAGGTCCGCGCCATACATAGATATAAAGTCGTATTGAAAATTTCGCTAGGAACCCGAAAGCTGCAATATACAGATACACACAAAAAGTTTTTTTTTTTTTAAAGCAAGAAAAATACTAAGAATACTAAGTAACAGTTCTACAAAAGTAGATTGTGTAGAGGTTGTTCGGATAGTACATCGTAAGTCATAATAGAATCTAAATTTTTTTTTTAAATAAAATTAAAAATTTGAATGCCAAAAATTCCTTATTATAATTTAGTCGTGACCTATCATAGTTTATAATTGGATTAAGTTAATAATTTAATTACCAAAAATAATAAATGAATGACTTTCGACTTGAGTAGTTTTTCACGTAATATAGAACTGGCAACATTGCATTCATCAACTATCTATTTTAAATCTTAAACGCCTTAAATTTTATTTTATTTAATATATTACAATGTTTAATGCAAATCAGTTTAAACACAATGGACGATTTACGAGAAAAAATATTGTAAAATTGAAAAAAAAATGTATCTGACATAGAGAAAAGAGAATTATTTTATGCGACGTTGCCAGGCTGGTCTGACTCTCGAGAATTCATTATTTTTAAATATTAGCGACTGTCATTTTGGAGAATTTTTGACTTTCTTGTTAAAATATCTTTAAAAGCGGTCAGCAGAAACTTTTGGTTTTATTTTTAACGTATTCCTCGGAAGTGAATTAATAAAATGTAAGTTTTTTTTTGTTTTTGTATCATTTGCACAGATGCCTATATAATTCGATATGTGTGAATTTCGTCGTTATTCCCCATAGGCTACATGTTAAATTTCAATTTTTTAAAAATTAATTACACGATAACCCTGTGTCAGATCTGCTTCAAAATTTTATTTTATACGTATTTGATAGTGATTAATAACATATTAAAAAATTAGCTTTTAATCTACTCAAGTGCTTTAATGTCCGAACAACCTTAAAAAATTGAAAACATGATTATTAAATGATAAAATGAATAAATTAAAAAAAATCTGGTCACTGGCACACAGCACACAACTTTATCTTACCTTCGGAAATCGAAAGTTGTGTTCTGTGCTTATCACATCAGATTTTTTGTGTCGACATATACTTAGTTTCCGCCGATATATTAAAATTCAAGATGTAAAATTTATAAACAAGCGAAAATATTTATATTTTGTTACCATGGCAAACATTTCTCCTATCTATCCTATGAGCTACAAGAGTAAAGTGTGCTTCAAACAATTTTGAGGGCAAAATGAGAATATACATAAAAAGTATCTAAAAAATATTTGATTTCTTAATTTCAATCAAAAATATCGTTATAGCGAATTTAGATAAAATCGAAAAAAACTGAAAAAGTAGATCAGTAAAAATCAGTAAAGTACTAGTATTTTGTTTAAAAGCTTATTTTCAAGCTCCAGAGGGACTTAAATATAAAATTTCAGCCTCGTACCTCAATTTCTTCATGCTTAAAATTGAACACACACACACACACACACACACCACAGACAGACCATTTTGCGAATAAAAAGCAAAAAAGTAAAAAATTACAAATAGAAGGTAGTTGTGATTAAAATTTCTAATAAAACTTTTTACTTTCTCTTACCTCTATATATGTTAATATATAGAGAAAGAGAGTATTAAATTCATGTCAAAAATTTGATGTCGAGATTTTGATGGATATACACGTTTTGAGGTCCCTTGCATCCAAAAAAGTGGTTTTTCGCGACATGGTCTGTTTGCCTGTGTGTGTGAATTCAATTTTAAGCACGAAGGAATTGAGCTACTAGATTGAAATTTTGTATTTAAGTTTTGTACCCCCCTGGACCTTGAAAATAATCTTTTAAACAAAATCCGCTAAAGAGTACTATTACTTTAATGATGTTCTTTTTTAGTTTTTTCGATTATCTCAAAATTTGCTTCAACGATTTTAATTAAAATTCAAAAATCAATTATTTTTTTAGATGCTCTTTAAAATGTGTATTCTAATTTTGCCATTGAGGGCCACTTTACTCTTGTACTTCATAGAAAAAATAGGAGAAATGGTTGCTATGGTAACAAAATATAAATATTTTCCCAATCTTATAAATTTTACATCTTGAAATTCGAATGTGCCATACTGTCGGAAACTAAATACCGGTATATGCCGACACAAAAAATCTGATGTGAAAGCACAGATCACAACTTTCGATTACCGACGAAGGGTAAGAGAAAGTTGTGTGCTGTGCGACCAGTCACACCAGATTTTTTTAATAATAATGATTTATTCAACTCCCAAAAAAGTCGACTATTGCGGATGTATTATTTTAGCTAAAATTGCAATCGTTTTATTTCTATACTTCCAAATAACTTATAGTATGCTTAAGTAGCTCGGTTATAAAAGGTTGAACGCCTCTGTGCATTATCTAATGGGGTCCAGAAGGCGGATTTGCGGTGCAGGTTCTAGATCAATAATGTATAAAATATAGCATAGCATCAAAGGATTTATAAATAAATAAATTTAAAAAATGAAACTGAAAATTCTCTTACGACATGACAAGAAGGCTTTCAAAAGCCTCCACCTTACTCTTTTAAGATATGTACCTCCTACCCCCAATCTTACCCATACACCCACACACACAGATACAATATATTCATACACGCCTTCGGCAAGCAACGCCTTGTAATAAATGAACCTCATTTAAAAAGTTACGCGAAAAGTTCACTTCATAAATCTATCAGACGCCATTGCGCCGTATACAAAGCGAGCCCCCCAACCAACGAGCATAAAAAAATATCGTTCGTTCCGGATATGTTCTTACATTTTTCTCCTATTTTTAACTTATTATACTTTAAACGTGTTTATTTTCAAGTTTCTGTCTCTTAAAAATATAGGATTGGCCCATATAATGGAAAACAACATAATGAGCTTTTTAAAAAGTGAAACCTTAATAGAATTCCTAAAAATTTTTGAACTATTTGTTCAATTGTTTTGAAATTTTGCACACATACACTAGGGGTAAAGGCCAAGAACTGGAAAGCTTTTTGTTAAACACAAGCCGCGCCGCCCGCCTTCGGCGGACTTCGCCCCCCTGAACTCCCCTCCAGTTGGTTCGGGCTCGCCTGAGGAAGACCCTCGCCTTTTCTTATTTATGAGAACCTGTGGCGCCCGCCTTTGCATCTAGACTTTAGAAATTATTAACTCAAAACGTTATAGGAATTTCGGGATCAAAATAATTTTCCTGTTTATGCATATAAAATTTCATTTCAAAATTCCAACGGGAAGTTGGTAAAATAGAGCGTGACAGACAGACGGACATTAGCGAATTATATATATAGATTGGACCATTAGTGGGGCTCTAGGGGGGATGAATATTATTTTCTTACATAACCTATAATTTTTTTTATATAATCAGAAACTAGATTTTCCCCTCGAGTAAAATGATATATAATATGTAAAACATCGGACCGTTAGGGGGCTCTAGGGGAGGGGAACCAATATTTTGCTCTTACATTACCTAGAAATTTTTTTATATATTAATATATTTGGAAACTAGACTTTCTCCCTAGTAAAATGATATATAATATGTAAAACATCGGACTATTGGGGGGGGGCAATATTTTTTTCTTGAATAGTGGGTGGGCAAAGTTGTGCGTTCGGCTTACCCTTTATTTTGTATGTTGGCATGGTGCCTAACTTAAATATAAAATTTCAACTCGTAGTGACTTACATGCTTAAAATTGAGCACACACACACAGATAGACCAAAAGCACTTTTTTGGATTCAGGGGACCTCAAAACGTGTATATCCATCAAAATCTCGACAACGAATTTTTGACATGAATCCAATACTTTCTTTATATACATATACCATGGGGAACATAAACATTTGCACCCTAACAGGTTTGCAAGACGCCTACTAGTTAGGCAGCCCAATCGACTCACCACTACATATGCAGTGTCTGTGTGAATTTACCTGAGCTAGGGTTCTGAGGGTCTTTTATGAAGAAGCCATAAACCATCCCTTTGGAAAATAGATACATTTTAAATAAAAATTTGCGAATTCCTCTCTCTATCTCGCAATGCAAGTAGCCAGATCGGTGAAATTTAGTAAATAATTCTTACCCTAAAATTGTATATCTGTTTCAAATTTTGGAGTAATTACAATACTTCAACCGGAAGTAGTTAGTACTTTACCTAATTATAAAAATTACCTTTTAAAAATATTTTGATCTGGTTATTAATTTTGAAAGTGGCCTAATTCCATTCTTGGTAAGAAGGGTTTGAAAGTTTTAAAATCTGGTGTGACTGGCGCACAGCACACAACTTTCTCTTACCTTCGGTAATCGAAAGTTGTGTACTGTGCTTGTCACACCAGATTTTTTGTGTCGACATATATTTAGTTCCCGACAGTACGGAACATTTGAATTCAGATGTAAAATTTATAAGTATGGGAAAATATTTATATTTTGTTACCATGGCAACCATTTCTCCTATCTTCCCTATGAAATACAAGAGTAAAGTGGTCTTCAGAAGATTTCAATCGCAAAATGAGAATATACATTTTAAAGAGCATCTAAAAAATAATTGATTTTTGAATTTAAAAAAAAATCGTTGGAGCAAACTTTGAGAAAATCGAAAAAAACTGAAAAAGTACATCAGTAAAGTACTAGTACTCTTTGGCCGATTTTGATTAAAAGCTTATTTTTCCGGTCCCGGGGGGTGTTTAACTTAAATATAAAATTTCAACCTCATAGCTCAATTCCTTCATGCTTAAAATTGAACACACACACACACACACACCCCACCCACACACAGACAGACCATGTCGCGAAAACCACTTTTTTGGATTCAGGGGACCTCAAAACGTGAAGATCCATCAAAATCTCGACATCGAATTTTTGACATGAATCCAATACTTTCTCTCTATATATATATTACATATATACATAGGTAAGAGAAAGTAATAAACATATACCATACATTTAAATAGCCGGGCAACAAATTAATAGGCCAGAATCGATAGCAAAGAATTGAAATATATTTTCGCCACTTTGCTACTCAAAAGAGAAGTGCATTTCTTTCTCACTTTCTTTACTAAAAATATTACATTTTTAAAATACTTATATAATCTTAGGTAAAGTAGGCCTACTTCCGGTTGAAGTATTTACTACAAAATTTGAAACAGATCTCCAATTTTAGGGCAAGAATTATTTATTAAATTTCATCGATCTGGCTTCTTGCATTGCGAGATAGAAAGAAGAATTCGCAAATTTTTACTTTCTCTTATTTTATTTAAATTTTATCTATTGTCTGAACATGCCACATTCTATGTTGTAAGACCTCTCGTTACAAAAATCCGAAATAACAGTTTTTTTTTTTTAAGAATATAAATAAGAATATTTTAACGCCCCGAGATATTATTACCTGGTATAAAAGGTCTATAGATATCGGAACAATTTTACTAAAAATTGGGACACAAGTTTCGTTCAAATTGTGAAATAAGTTAATTTTTTCCAAATAAGAAGATAAGATTAATTAAAATGTTGAAATTCTATTAATTTGAGATCAAATTCATTTGACATGAAAAGGCTACGCTATATCGCTATATAGATTGTTCAAAAGGGTTGGTTTATGGCTTCTTCATAAAAGACCCTCAGAACCCTAGCTCAGGTAAATTCACACAGACACTGCATATGTAGTGGTGAGTCGATTGGGCTGCCTAACTAGTAGGCGTCTTGCAAACCTGTTAGGGTGCAAATGTTTATGTTCCCCATGGTATATAATATAAATATATATAGGTAAAGGAAAGTAAAAAAATTCTAGAGAACTTTATTTAGGAAATTCCGTACCACTCATCCTTTTATTGTATTAAAATTTGTCTTTTTATAAAACATCTTGTAAAGTGTAGGAGGAGGTCATTAGCCAATTCAAGGTCATTGTCTGACTACGTGCTTGGCAAACATAAAATAGATTTGAACTGCAACTCATTTATTGTAACGACAATTTAAATGGCTCGATCATACTTAATTATCACACGCATAAAGCAACAGCTTAATCTACTTTGAGTTTGAGGATGAGTTGAAAATAACAAGCTTCTAAATAAGCATGAATTAATTTTTTGTAATATCGTGTCTTGTGCTGCAATTTTTTTTTTATTAAATTAGCTTTAATCAGATAATTGACTTATAATAGTCGACAAAATAAGATTAAATAACCAAGTAGTTAAAATATTTATTTTTTGGTTTAAAAAAAATGATGATGCTAGATTGTGACTTTCAATATTTGTTTGAATATAAAAAAGTAAAAATAAGGTGTGCCTTTATTATAAAGCTAATTTATTATTTACCAGGATTCGATGGGATCATTGCTAATTCGGAGATTTATAAAAAATGATGTAGCTAAACACTATAATTTTAAGTTGTATTAATATAAGAATTTTTTGTCTTAATTGGCAAATAATTTTTTTTTAACCAATTTAAATTATTAATACAGCAAAACTAATAATTTCAATCAAAAATCTTTTCTCCGCCTGTATTTGTGAGAAATCTACCAAATTCACTTCCCTGTCGTGCCGGTTGCCTATAATTATGACAAACGTTTCTAGGAAATTTTTTATGAATTACGGTGCGATCACACCGGAACCTGAATTGACTTGAGTTTAGTACTATGGCGAACCCAATCTATGCCTTCCTATGGAGGTGCACACTCTGCTGCCGTAACGTAGTTAAACGGAGCTACATCACTTTACTGATTCTGGTGGCTAACGGTTTAATGCGATTAATCTAAAAAAAAAATTTTTTTTCGAAAATCAAAAAAAGGGCTTCTTTTATTTGTAGATATTTTAAATAGCTTTAATTTAAAAAAAAAATTTGAGGTCGATAGCTTCAAAATTGTGGCCGCTGTAAAGTCCCAAAATTAGCACCCCGAGACGCGCACCTTAAGAAATATTTTTTACTTAAAATTTAGTAAAAATGTCTTAAAAATAACTAGAATTAGATTTATGTAATTTATTTTGAAATAAATTTACTGGGAAAGAATAAAGTATCTTTCAAATAAAAACATCTTGTTTACAGCGGTGTTTTAATGGGGGATGGTCCAAATTGTTTTCTTTTTTTATCTAAGGTCTTTTTCGGCATCTATGGCCATTTAGACTCCGTTCCTATTTATTTAAATTCATTGGTAGCCAAAAAATTAGCCATTATCTAAAAGGTAGACAAATTCACCAATTGACAAAAACAGTCAATTTTCCTCAAAAATAAAAATTTAGCTTTTTTTTATTCTAACTTACCCGGCATTGTTGTGCTTCATAAAAATTCATTTTATTTTTTTTTTTTACAGATAAGAGCGGTTAGTGCACAACCTCCAGGTTTCGGACTTCGCACATGATTGCTCTCCCGGCTGCTTTTTTGTAAGAATATTTTAAATTTATAATTATTAGTATTTCATTCTGGTATATTTTAAGAAAACAACTCTATTTTGAATAACGCGGAATTATTTACTTTTTTGTATTTTAAGTATAAATGAGAAAGTATTCTTTTTATTCTCTTCTTTCTTTATTAACGGTAGGTTTATATATTTATTTATTAACGTTCTAAACAAAACTTAATGAAATTTGAGGAATCATCATTCAAAAGTTTTCTAATATTTAAAAACATCTTTGGCCTCCTATGAGTCAGTTCTAAGTGAATCTAATTTTTAACGATCACTATAATTTTTCAATACCGAACCAAGTAATCCTGTTCAGAGAAAAGCAATCATGATTATTTCTTTAAAAAAATAAATCAATGATGTCAGCCAGTGATAATTTATTTGTATAACAGGAAAAAAGGAGCAGGAGCAGCCAAAAAATATAAATTGAATGGAGGATGTCGGACTGGTGAAAAATCTTGTTAAAATAGATGTTTTCATACTTGACTAGTTATCCGGCGTCAAAAATAATAATTAAAAAAAAAAAAAAAAATTCATTATTAGGTATTTATTCAGATTTACATTTTCTATTTCGGCCCTCACAGCCATCTTCAAAATCTTAAATGCAAACAATAAAAATAATACATTTTTGTAAAATGTTACCTAAACAATTTTGAAGGACTGATGCCATCATAATAATACAATTTTCTCGATACGTTTCTTTAAGTAGTGAAAATCGGAGACTTTATATATTTTTTTGGCTCTCCTTTTCCTGTTCTTTATTATTGTGTAGTATTATGTTAAATATTATTGTGCCGACATTTTGATATCTCTAGACTTGAGAAATGGCCTGTACGCATACCAAAGAGTAGGTTTAATAACTATTATTTAAAGGAATAAATCTAACTAGCCATTTCTGTACTGAAATTCCTACAAAATATACAGTATTTGCATATTTGTTGAATCCATATTTATATAAATTATTATTTTGATAAAATGGTGGATGCACAATTAAATAAAATAAAAACAACTTGTGTTTTTTTTCTTGGACGAAATGTGACAGGTAGTATGTCGTTTTTTGGTATAATTATTAAAAATCAATAAATTTTCAATAATATTTATTTTTTGGTGGCCGAAACATGTTAACGCACCTGTAAACCAAAAAATCTGGTGTGACTGGCGCACAGCACACAACTTTCTCTTACCTTCGGTAATCGAATGTTGTGTACTGTGCTTGTCACACCAGATTTTTTGTGTCGACATGTATTTAGTTTCCGACAGTACGGTACATTCGATTTTCAAGATGTAAAATTTATAAGTATGACAAAATATTTATATTTTGTTACCATGGCAACCATTTCTCCTATCTTTTCTATGGAGAACAAGAGTAAAGTGGTCTTCAGAAGATTTCAATCACAAAATGAGAATATACATTTTAAAGAGAATCTAAAAAATAATTGATTTTTGAATTTAAAAAAAAATCGTTGGAGCAAATTTTGAGAAAATCGAAAAAAAACTGAAAAAGTGCACCAGTAAAGTACTAGTACTCTTTGGTCGATTTTGGTCAAAAGCTTCGTGTCAGGTCCCATGGGGGTGCCTAACTTAAATATAAAATTTCAACCTCCTAACTCTTTTCGTTCTTGAGATATTTTGTTCACAGACACACACACAGACACACAGACAGACCATGTCGCGAAAACCACTTTTTTGGATTCAGGGGACCTCAAAACGTGAAGATCCATCAAAATCTCGACATCGAATTTTTGACATGAATCCAATACTTTCTCTCTCTATATATATTAACATATATATAGAGGTAAGAGAAAGTAAAATAAATATTAATGAAAATTTATTGATTTTTAATAATTATACCAAAAAAAACTACATACTACCTGTCACATTTCGTCCAAGAAAGAAAACACAAGTTGTTTTAATTTTATTTAATAAATTATTACTTTTTTAAACCCTTTTTCGGCTACTGAGGGGGTTTGAATTTATTATATGTTTTTTAAATACAAAGTTATGATGGCTACCGGGGGACGTTCCTCAAGCTGATTGCTCTGGGTCCCCAATCCGAGCTTTCCCCTTGCTTAATATTACTTAACCGCAACGATTGTGGTGAATTTTGCTCTGATAAATAAGTATAGTGGGCGTCACAAGTGCCTGATACGCTCAAAGGTGGACCTTTCAGCTTAGGCAACCAATATGCTTAGCTTTATGAAGTTTCTAAAGAACCTTAAAAAAGATGATTTATTTATTTAAAAAAATTGGTTTGGTTAACTATGCTCAAGGCTCCGCTCCACTCTCGAGCAGATCAGGCACTTGTGGGGCCCACTGTACTAGTCAATTCCAAACTTATTTTGTCCCCATGACCTACCGTGAATGGAACAAGCTCCCTGCGTCTATCTTCCCCAAAACCTACAATCTTCAGACTTTCAAGCCTAATCTCAACAGGCATCTCAGTTCCCGCAGTTGAGTTCCCCTTTTATGGTTTTGTTTTTCTTCCTGGTTGCATGTGACCACTGTCATTCATTATATTCGGACCTTATGCACCTCTTACAAAAAAAGAAAATAAATAAATATGACTAGATAATTGTATCTTAATAGGTAATATCTCTTTTAAAAGTCTATATTGTCCAATACCTGAGACTTTTTTGATTAAATTAAAAAAACAAAATGATTTTCAGTAAGAACAAGTTTTCTCGATGTATTCAAACAGGGCTTTTTTCTTGTTAATTAGAAATTAAATTAACGAAAAAATACAAATTTTTTAAATTTATAATTCAAAAGATAAACCATAAACTTTATTAAGTAGCTAAATTTAAAAGAAACTTTATAGACACAAATAAATAATTTTAAATAATGTGCAACATGTTTTTATATTCATGAAAAGTGAAATAAACTTTACCAAAGAGTTGTTGAAGTTTGAAATAAAGTGCCGGTGCTAATGGATTTTAAATTTTTTAAAGGTAAAAAAAAAAAACGTTCACTTGGTTAACTCTTATATACTTTACTATAATATTTAGTAGTGTAGATGGCCAACTCGTGAGTGAATAAAATATAATAGTTTGGGCAGAAAGGATGACGTCACAGATTCAGAGTTGATCCTCCCACAGCCAATCACATTGAGACATGGATGCTTATTGATAATGGAGACTCAGACAGACGTTAATGCATTTCGCACTAAGACCGGGTGGTAATGATACTTGACCCCCAGAGGGCAAATGGAGTGACTTATGATGTCACAACCCTTATGTTCCAAGAACCCTTAGAGGGGGTGCAAAAACTGCCATTTAATCGCTGAAATTATAATAAATTGTATTCGAAAAAATCTCTAAAAGTTCGATTTAACACTTGTGTATTGCAAGTGAAATAAGAAGATTGTTGAATGATTCTGGAATATAAGAATACAAGACACTCAAAAATATTTTTTTCTGATTAGAATTTGCCTTCTTCTTCTCTCCTCGCCTTGTCCCGCGATGCGGGGTCGGCGGTCCTCACTCTTTCCCTCCAACCCTATGATACGTTTTTACGACCGGAAGAAATAGGACAGGCCGGCCCGTCGCACGGTCTGACGCCCGTTGAAAATAGGAAGGAAGAGACAGACATTTAAAGAACTGAAAGTCTATTTGAGGGTTGTTTGAAAAAATTCCATATTTTTCAAAACCTAGTTATTATTTTAATTTTTACTAGCAAAATAATTTGAAAATATTTAACAAATTTGTATGTTTTTTTTTTTGGTGGGCCAAACGTCCCGTAGCCTCCGGGAGTAGAACCAAGTATCTCAAACCTTTTCGGGGCATCGGGGCAAAGCTGGAGATCCTGGGTTGGCGTTTGGCCCTCAAATATACATACAAATTTGTTTTTTTTTTTTTTTCTTTTTAAAAGTCTTTTCTGCTTTTCTTAGGCAATAGAGACTTTCAACGATGCACATTATTTAAAACATATATATTAGAGGGTCTAGGTATATTTATTTATACCACAAATTATGTTAAATATAACTATATCAA
>JAKCPI010007398.1:0-15166 GCA_023213315.1 Euborellia annulipes | reverse complement strand
ACAAGGGGACGGCCAAGTGAGTATATCACGGATTCGTTTGAAAAAAATTGAGGTGATACTTTGAGCCAAAAAAAAATGTTCACGTGTCTCGGCGTTTTACTCCATAGAGCCCCGATTGGCCAAAAAATAAATAAATACCGAAACAATTTTCCCGCTTTCAAGTAGTTTCTGTTTGAAACATTACGTAACAGTCAGCTGTGGCTAGGCTGGTAGCGTCGCCGACTGGTAAATATGAGGTCCCGGGTTCGATCGACGGAGTATGAACTTTTTTTTTCTATCTTTTTATGTTATCGTAACAAACAATATACAATATTTAAAACAGTTTCATATTATTTTTTTTAGTAATTAAATTTTAAAATTTTGTTAACATTTTTGGAGTTTATTTATTACCTTAAAATTAAAATTTAATTTAAATACATGAAGAAAATATCATTTATTACAGTATATAAATATATTAAGAAATAAAGAAGGCATAAAATAATCCATTAATTAAATAAATACATGAAATTAATAAAAAATTTATTTGCTTATATTTGATAAAAAAAATTAGGTACAGTCAAGCGAATATATAGATAACTTACTTTGTTAATTTACTTGTACTTACCCCACACGAAGTAGGGTGATAGAAGTCATAAAAACATGCAAAACAAATAAGTAGGCGACAATTAGCGCAGTTTATAAGGATATTTAAAAAATTTTAAAATTTAATTGCTTAAAAAAAAATAAAAAATATGAAAAAAATAATATGTAACAGTTTTAAATATATTGTTTGTTACAATGACATAAAAAGATAAAAAAAAAAAATTGCATACTCCGTCGTTCGAACCCGGGACCACATATTTACCAGTCGGCGACGCTACCAGCCCAGCCACAGCTGACTATTACGTAATGTTTCAAACAGAAACTATTTGAAAGCGCGAAATTTGTTTCGGTATTTATTTATTTTTTTTTTGGCCAATCGGGGCTCTATGGAGTAAAACGCCGACACACGTGAACATTTTTTTGGCTCAAAGTATCACCTCAATTTTTTTTCAAACGAATCCGTGATATACTCACTTGGCCGTCCCCTTGTAAGTTTAATAATAAAACAATTACATTATTAAATTTAATTTACACACATTTATTTTAGCATTGCAAATTTCTTTCTCCCTTTACTTAAACATTCCAACAGATGGAAATTTTTTGACCTTTTGACCATCGTGGTCTATGATTTTAATCAAGTTACTCGAATGCTCTAGTTTGAAATCATTTCTCGCACGATTATAATTTTTGTTTTATTTCTACCTTTAGAATATATTTATTTGTATGCCTCATGCATTTCTTTGGATATTTTCTCGGATTATACTTTGGCCTTATACCTTTTTATTTACTCGAAGCGAGGTGGAGACCTTCTGACCCTTTGTCACATCTGTGTCCTATGTTTATGTATTCAAGTGTTGGTGTATATCTATATATAGGTCGGTCGTCTGCTCTGCTCTGAACAAACGGGGTTCAAGGGTTAAAAGGAGGTGGTATTTTCACTTCATTCGTGCAAATGGACTAAAGGACCAGAAGCCAGCTTAATATTATACCGGAAAAGGGTCATTTGTTTCAAAATATGACTTCGTTCAAATCCCCTCTATCTATTTTTTTTTTTTAATAACTTGATAAAATCGGAATATAATTTATGAGTATTGGCGATGGAATTTGGAATTTTTATCTAAAAAAAAAAAACAAAAATCCGATAAAATTAGAAGCGTTAGGAAAGAGAGAGTTGAATTATGAGGTAATAGAATGAAGAGAAATCCAGCAATTTTTTTTAACCTAATATTAGGTTTTTTTTTATTCTGAATTGTTTGCACTGTTCACTGCTATTCTTTTTACGAGTTCACCTGCATTCAATGCAGCTTTCGTTGACCCTGCTCTACGATTAGTTCAAAGGTTTAGTGTAAATATGGCGGCGTAAAATTACTAATTAAAAAAATAAATTTATGTTAAAAAAATCTGGTTTGACTGGCGCACAGCACACAACTTTCCCTTACCTTCGTTAATCGAAAGTTGTGTACTGTGCTTGTCACACCAGATTTTTTGTGTCGACATGTATTTAGTTTCCGACAGTAGGGTACAATTGAATTCAAGATGTAAAATCTGGTGTGACTGGCGCACAGCACACAACTTTCTCTTACCTTCGGTAATCGAAAGTTGTGTACTGTGCTTGTCACACCAGATTTTTTATGTCGACATGTATTTAGTTCCCGGCAGTAGGGAATATTTGAATTCAGATGTAAAATTTATAAGTATGGGAAAATATTTATATTTTGTAACCATGACAACCATTTCTCCTATCTTTCCTATGAAGCACAAGAGTAAAGTGTGCTTCAAACAATTTTGAGAGCAAAACGAGAATATACATTTGAAAGAGCATCTAAAAAATAATTGATTTTTGAATTTTAATCAAAATCGTTAGAGCGAATTTTGAGAAAATCGAAAAAAACTGAAAAAGTACATCAGTAAAGTACTAGTACTCTTTGGCCGATTTTGATTAAAAGCTTATTTTTCCGGTCCCGGGGGTGTTTAACTTAAATATAAAATTTCAGCCTCATAGCTCAATTCCTTCATGCTTAAAAGTGAACACAGACACACACACACACACACACACACACACACACACACACACACACACACACACACACACACACACACACACACACACACACACACACACACACACACACACACACACACACACACACACACACACACACACACACACACACACACACACACACACACACACACACACACACACACACACACACACACACACACACACACACACACACACACACACAAGACCATGTCGCGAAAACCACTTTTTTGGATTCAGGGGACCTCAAAACGTGAAGATCCATCAAAATCTCGACATCGAATTTTTGACATGAATCCAATACTTTCTCTCTATATATATATTACATATATACATAGGTAAGAGAAAGTAAAAATTTATAAGTATGGGAAAATATTTATATTTTGATACCATGGCAACCATTTCTCCTATCTTTTCTATGGAGTACAAGAGTAAAGTGGTCTTCAGAAGATTTCAATGACAAAATGAGAATATACATTTTATAGCGAATCTAAAAAATAATTGATTTTTGAATTAAAAAAAAAATCGTTGGAGCAAATTTTGAGAAAATTGAAAAAAACTGAAAAAGTGCATCAGTAAAGTATTAGTACTCTTTGGCCGATTTTGTTCAAAAGCTTCGTGTCATGTCCCATGGGGGTGCCTAAATTAAATATAAAATTTCAACTTGCTAGCTCTTTTCGTTCTTGAGATATTTTGTTCACAGACAGACAGACAGACACACAGACAGACAGACCATGTCGCGAAAACCTCTTTTTTAGATTCAGGGGACCTCAAAACGTGTATATCCATCAAAATCTCGACATCGAATTTTTGACATGAAACCAATACTTTCTCTCTCTATATATATTAACATATATATAGAGGTAAGAGAAAGTAAAAAAAGTATTATAATATTTCAATAAAATAATTCAAAAATATTTAAAATAATAAATCATTTTTTTAATTTTGCCCACCAAGCATAGGTTGAATAGGTAAAGTTGATGTAGTCGTAAAAAAAAAAAAAATAAATTGAACTGAAGCTGCCAAAAAACGTTTTGAGGTCCCCTGAATCCATTTGAGTAATTTTTGGAATGACGTCTGTGTGTGTGTCCGTGTGTCTGAGGTATTTTTTCGTCAACGAAAACTCAAAAAGTATTTATTCACTTTGAAATTTTGCATAAACTAGAAATAAAGGCCAAGAACTGAAAAGATTTTGGTGGTAATCATCGGACCATTAGAGGGCGCTCTAGATGGGGGGGGGGGCAATATTTTTTTCTTAAATAACATATAATTTTTTTTTATAATTTAAATTCCCTCTATTACTATGTTTCAACTGGTCTACCGCCGCCTGTATCAATTTAATTGTTTTAAAGTCTTTTTCGGCATCTAAGGCCATTTAGACCCCGTCACTATTTGTTTCAAATGATTGGTAGCCTATTAATTTGAAATAAATTTTCCAGCTTCAGGAGGAACTCCAGACACGAGAATAAATCATATTAATAACACTAGTCGACAAGGTTTTTTTCACAAGAAATCTGATTAGTGAACCTAGTGCATTTTTTCATTCTGAATTCAGATATGTAGTTAGAATTTTTCCATCAGGCACAGTTTTAGAGATATAGAGCAAAATAGATTTTAGTCGAAAATGGGCTCTAAAACGGCTTTTATTTAAAATGTTCAAATTATTTTTAACGCGACACCCCGTCAAATTATGCAGATAGTTGGAATACAAATAAATTTTAAGTTTCATCCCAATCGGAGGTCATTTAGACGTGCCTCAAACGGCTTAAAGTTTAGAAAAATCGAAATTTTCAAGATTTTTTTGCTTTGGTCACCCCTAATACAATTTTAGAGATCCCTGAATGAAAAAAACATATATGTACGATATTCTATAGTTCTTTGGCTTTCTAAAAAGCATTCATTCGTAAAAATCTGAAAATTATTAACGAAATTATTAATAAAAACGTGAGCAAAGAAAAAACACAAGTACACTCACTGGTCGAAAAAAATGGACTTCAATTGAATTAAAAAGCGAACCCTATCTACGAGAAGCTAATGTATCCTCTCTGAGCATCGGGTCACGGGCCCTAACTTTATTATATATTATTAAAAAAAAATATTTTTTGAATCTCATATCTTTCTTTATACTTCAAAAAGAACAAGAGGTCCATTTTTTTCGTCCAGTAAATGTACTTAGGTTTTTTCTTTGCTCACGTTTTTATTAATAATTTCGTTAATAATTAGCAGATTTTTACGAATGAATGCTTTTTAGAAAGCCAAAGAACTATAGAATATCGTACATATATGTTTTTCTCATTCAGGGATCTCTAAAATTGTATTAGGGGTGACCAAAGCAAAAAAAATCTTGAAAATTTCGATTTTTCTAAACTTTAAGCCGTTTGAGGCACGTCTAAATGACCTCCGATTGGGATGAAACTTAAAATTTATTTGTATTCCAACTATCTGCATAATTTGACGGGGTGTCGCGTTAAAAATAATTTGAACATTTTAAATAAAAGCCGTTTTAGAGCCCATTTTCGACTAAAATCTATTTTGCTCTATATCTCTAAAACTGTGCCTGATGGGGAAAAACTGAATTGATATTTGAATTCAGCATGAAAAATACTTCTAGAATTTCATATCTTCATTCTTGTGAAAGAAAAAAGTTCATTTTTGTCGACTAGTGTAATATAAAAAGTTTTTTTTTTTTTTAAAGCAGAAAATTTATTTATTTAACCAGATTAAATTTGGTTATCTGTCACCATGCTGGCCTAAGCTCGGAATTTTTTCTCTTTTCTAAACTTTGCATTCGTCAGTTCTATTGTAGTCCCAGTGCATTTTTTTTTTTTTTTTTTTACTTTAAAAAACACTCACACTTTTTTCTCATTCACACTCACACACACATTCACACAGTCTTTTCGGCAACTTAGGCCATTAAAGACTTTTACAATAACCGTTGTATAAATAATTATATTTATTTGGGGTCCAGGCATTCTTATTTAAGCCATTTGATATCCAAATGGCTTAAATAAAATCATCGGACTGCCTTGGGTCCGAACCCGCGACTTTTGGTATACGAGGTTAGCATGCTAACCTCTACATCAAACCTCGAGGGCCCCAGTGCAGATAAAATTCTATAAGTTTTTTTAGACTTTTTCAATACTATTGTTTACAAAAACGAACAATTTGTTTGCTTGTTAACTAATAGAATATTAGAATCACTAATTGAATTTCATAGGTATTTCATCTTTTAGGAAAATTCTATTTTCTATATTCTAATTGCCGAATCAGAAGGTCTGTTGTCTATTATTTTTGCTACACATTATATTTTCTTCATATTTTGCTTATTTGACTAGACTAAAAATATATATATTTACATACTACAAAATCTGGTGTGACTGGCGCACAGCACACAACTTTCTCTTACCTTCGGTAATCGAAAGTTGTGTTCTGTGCTTGTCACACCAGATTTTTGTGTCGACATGTATTTAGTTCCCGGCAGTAGGGAATATTTGAATTCAGATGTAAAATTTATAAGTATGGGAAAATATTTATATTTTGTTACCATGGCAACCATTTCTCCTATCTTTCCTATGAAATACAAGAGTAAAGTGTGCTTCAAACAATTTTGAGGGCAAAACGAGAATATACATTTGAAAGAGCATCTAAAAAATAATTGATTTTTGAATTTTAATCAAAATCGTTAGAGCGAATTTTGAGAAAATCGAAAAAAACTGAAAAAGTACATCAGTAAAGTACTAGTACTCTTTGGCCGATTTTGATTAAAAGCTTATTTTTCCGGTCCCGGGAGGTATTTAACTTAAATATAAAATTTCATCCTCCTAGCTCAATTCCTTCATGCTTAAAATTGAACACACACAGACACACACACAGACACACAGACAGACAGACCATGTCGCGAAAATCACTTTTTTGGATTCAGGGGACCTCAAAACGTGAAGATCCATCAAAATCTCGACATCGAATTTTTGACATGAATCCAATACTTTCTCTCTATATATATATTACATATATACATAGGTAAGAGAAAGTAATAAACATATTGTTCAAATATATTTCTACCTCAGGCGATTTATTCTCAGGTCATGTATATTTTAAATAAATAAATATACATGTACCTGTAGCTTATAGAATCTATACTCCACATTGTTAACATAATTTAAAAATTCGATGTCGAGATTTTGATGGATATATACGTTTTGAGGTCCCATGAATCCAAAAAAGTGGTTTTTGCGACATGGTCTGTCTGTGTGTCTGTCTGTCTGTGGAGGTTGAAATTTTATTTTCAAGTTAGCCACCTCCCTGGCACGTTACAAGAAGCCTTTGAACAAAATTGGCCAAAGAGTACTAGTACTTTACTGATGTACTTTTTTAGTTTTTTTCAATTTTCTCAAAATTCGCTCTAACGATTTTGATTTAAATTAAAAAATCAATTATTTTTTAGTTGTTCTTTAAAATGTATATTCTCATTTTGCTCTCGAAATTGTTTGAAGCACACTTTACTCTTGTACTTCTTAGAAAAGATAAGGGAAATGGTTCCCATGGTAACAAAATGGTGTGACCTGTCCCACCAAATTTTTTTTACAAATAATACATCAGTTTTTTCATAAACGTTAATTACAATCAAGTTCAAATAAGTCTCACGACGTACTAATACTAATCTACTTATTAAAGAAAGTAATAAATAATTTTTTTTTAATAATTCACTTATTAAGTTAGTTAATTTTTTTTTTTACGAATTTTTCTCCTCTCCTTATAAATGAGTATCTCTCAACTCAACTGGTTGGAAATTTAATATAAAAGCTCCGTTGTGTATTAATACCTCTCTTTCTCTCTCTCTTTTTTTCGCTTTGGATGTGTTCTGTTATATACCCTTATATCTATTTGAATCTATATATAACGAATGAAAAAGGATTCCCTTTGCCTATAGGCCTAGTTTCTTCTATCTCCTGCCTCCGGGTGCCAAATATTAAAACTTTGTTCTACAATAAGTGGGAGGAAACAGAAGAGAAAAAAAATGGCTGATATCAGCATTTATTTAAAATTATAATCCGAGAGAAAATAAATATTCATTTAATAGTAGAAATAATAAAAACGCGAGATAGAAATAAATAATTTGGCCAATGAGGCGAAAAGCTTTAATCATTTTACCGTAAACGAATGAATTATTTATTAAATGGTTATTATTTTATTTTATACCAAATACAAAAGGGGTCTTAAATTTTTTGGAATATTAAAAAAAGAATCAATTCAACATGGTCTGTCTGTGTGTGTGTCTGTGGGTCTGTCTGTGAACAAAATATCTCAAGAACGAAAAATTTGATGTCGAGATTTTGATGGATCTTCGCGTTTTGAAGTCCCCTGAATCCAAAAAAGTGGTTTTTTACTCGACATGGTGTCTGTGTGTCTGTCTGTCTGTGGGTGTTCAATTTTAAGCATGAAGGAATTGAGCTAGGAGGTTGAAATTTTATATTTAAGTTAGGCACCCCCATGGGACGTGACACGAAGCTTTTGAACAAAATCGACCAAAGAGTACTATTACTTTACTGATGCACTTTTTCAGTTTTTTTCGATTTTCTCAAAATTTGCTCCAACGATTTTTTTTTTAAATTCAAAAATCAATTATTTTTTAGATCTTCAATAAAATGTATATTCTCATTTTGTGATTGAAATCTTCTGTAGACCACTTTATTCTTGTACTCCATAGAAAAGATAGGAGAAATGGTTGCCATCAGTGGCGTATTCAGGGGGGCCCAGGGGGGCCGGGCCCCCCCAAAGCCTTCTCCAAAACAAAAAATTACCTATTGTTTTCCCTAATGATTTTTTTTTTAAATAATTATTTTATTAACTCTCCTAAATTCTAAAATCTAAAAAAAAACTTATAAATAATTGAAAAAATCTCTAATATTTACGAATTTTGTATTAAAATTATTTTTTATTTCAAGAAAAAAAAAGTTCTTTTTTATTTATAATTATTATATTATCTAAAAAAAATTTCTCCACTTTAAGTTTCTTGGAAAAAGGGGGGGGGGGGTTTCAAAAACTTTTGGGCCCCCCCAAGCAGAAATCCTGGCTACGCTACTGGTTGCCATGGTAACAAAATATAAATATTTTGCCATACTTATAAATTTTACATCTTGAATTCAATTGTACCCTACTGTCGGAAACTAAATACATGTCGACACAAAAAATCTGGTGTGACAAGCACAGAACACAACTTTCGATTACCGAAGGTAAGAGAAAGTTGTGTGCTGTGCGCCAGTCACACCAGCTTTTTTAGAAAAGAAAATGAAAATTATTGGAAATTTTCTAGGTTTTAACCATGAAAGTTTCCATTAAAAAATATAGCCTATATTTTTTTTTTTAAAACAATGAAATAATCCCAAGTAGAAAATGCATGGGTGAGAGTTAATATTGTCCCTCATTGTACAACCCTCGCCACAAGTGCCTGGTATGCTCGAGAGTGGAGCCTTGAGCTTAGACAACCATAAAGATTAACCCACCGGTTTTTAGTTAGCTTTTTATGTTTATCACTAGAACAGAATTGGATGATACTGTACTTGAAATAATTATTGTCGCTTAGAAAGTTAATAACTGACAATGGAGAAAAAAATTTCGAGATATCTTGATATTAAATAAAATTTATATTTGCTGAATTGCTAATAATTTTCATAGCTTTCTTTTTTTTTTTTTTTACTAATTTTCTTGAATAATTTAGATCAATTTTTTGATTAAATGTAAATTCTTTTTTTTTTTAAGGTTTAATTTATTTACTTCCCTTACTTTGTTAATGGAATTTAATAATTATACTATAAATTTTAATTTTTATTTTTTGTGTAATATTTATTTACTGATGACCTTGATAATAAAGTAAAAGAATTTTCTTTAATAATTTTATAATTAAAATAGCAATAAGAAAAATAAAAGGGACTTATTTGAATGTTTATCATAATAGAATAAGAAAGGGAGGAAAAAAGGAACAGCAATTGTTCGCCAAAGGCGAACAGGGGGTGCAGGCAGTGGCGTCATTTGGGGAGGGAGGGGGACAAATGGCAAGAGCTCCGATTTTTTAAAATTTTAAATTATTCTATATAAAATATTTCAAAATATATCTACGAGTATATAAACTGTACAAAATTAAACAATTAAATTAAATATCTTTTGGCCAAATTTGAGTACCTATTTGTAAGTAATTTTTAATAAAAAAGTTTACCCCACCCCCATGAAAAGGTTGAAATGACGCTCCTGGGACCAGGGGCGCAGTTCCCGCCTTCTGCGGGCTTTGCGACTAGTTGTATATAAAACGAAGGTGTCAATAATAGCTATTCCATTAACCACGCAGTAAGGCAGCCTATAAATATTTTAATTATTAAATTAAACCCTTTAAATAGACGTTCTTTATTAGACAATAAGAGAGATCGGGGTTTACAACAGTGGCATTTGTATATATATTGTTTCATAATTAATTTCATTCATTTTAAGCACACATATTTTTATTTTTATTTTTTTTTGAACAATTTCCTCTCGCTTATTATCAGAGAATAACACAGGAATTTAACCGAAATTAACTTGAATGTTCAACCAAATAGCTAGAACATGCGTGAATGGAATGGTTGTATGTATAAATGGAAAACTAAAAATCTGGTGCAAGTGGTCGCATAGCATACAACTTTTAAATATCGAATGTAAAAGTTCTGTGCCTGCGACCTTTTGCACCAGATTTTATTAGTTTTCATTTAAACATACGAGGGTGAACAAAAAGTAAGTTACACTTCCAATTTATGAGCATTTATGAAACCACATAATACTTATTATCAACAACTATACTCAACAACTTATATTGACAATAAAAGTTAACTTTTCCATTAGTCCCCAAGAGACTGTAAACATTTCTAGAAACAGCCACGAACTTTTCGATTCCGAATGCGTAGAAATCACCTCCAACGCTATGTAACTTCAAATATTTACCTCCTCATTGTTTTGGAATCGTCTACCACCTAGATCCTTGTTCAGCTTACCCAACACACTGATATTCGCATAGCTCTAAAAGTCTGAACAATATGGAGGATGTTGCCATACCTCACACTTGAATCGCTGCAGCAGTTCAGACATTTGGCTGGCCTTGTGTAGGGTTGCGTTGCCGTGGAACAAAATCATCAAGTATCCGGTAAGCTGAAAAAGAATCTCAGTGAACGACGATTCCAAAACTATGAGAAGTGCTCAAAATTTGGAAGTGCAACTTACTTTTTGATTCTCCCTCTTACAACTGTTACATTCACTCATATTCTAGCTATTTTGTAGAGTATTCAAGTTAATTTCTGTTTTTTTTTTTCTTCCCACTTAAAATCTGGGGCGACAATCACAGAACACAATTTTCTCGTATTTTCAGTAATTGAAAGTTATTCTGTGCTTGCCACACAAGATTTTTTTGTCGTTTAGTTTTCGGCAAAAAATTAGAATTAATATAACTTCAATATAAATTCATTTATTATGAACACACACAAACAGACAGACCATTTTGTGGGACTCCCTTTTTTGGACTCTCTATGCAATCATTGGTGTCAGATCTGACACTTTGTGGTTACTCTGAACTTTCATGGGAATATTACTGAGGTGGGCTTCCGTTTCCTTCTTCAGAAGGAGGCATCTCAAATAGAGTTGGATTTATTGCCATGAGGTGGATTTGAACTCTAGTTGTCTCCAACTCAGAATTATAAGCTTAACTGATTTATCCCCTAGGCTAATCGCCTCCTCTTTTGGACTCAGGGACCTTAAAACGTGTATTTCCATCAAAATTGACATAGATCTTTGAATTAATGCAATACTTGCTCTCTATATATTTATTTATTTATATTTGAAAAATTCTCTGAGGCGATTTGTGCCTCATGTGAGCAGCAGTATACAAAAATATATATTAGCCTAATATATGTATAATAGGTAGGAGAAAGTAAAATAATCAAATTTAATAGAATTAGTAAATTTATTCAATTTTCATTATTTAATTACAATAGTTATATTGTAACTTTAGAATAAAGGCTATTTAATCAAGAAACGTATTTATAGTGTGTAAATATTTAATATTAGTAAAAAAATTTCATCCTTCTTATTATAATTAAATATCTGCAAAATTTCTACTTTATATTTAGACTGTTGCAAATAGTAATCAACTTTTTTTGCCAATTTTCTTTCTACCACGTGTATTTAATTAATATAAGTGTTTAGAAAAAAAAAAAAGTAAAAATATTTTGCAAATTTCTTCTTTGCTACGAACTTTTTTTTTTTAATATTCTTGGAGGAAGTGGGACAAAAATATAAAACAAATATTAAAGTTTTTTTATTCTAATTTAGGTTAAGTGAATTTCTTTTATCCTTTCAACGTTTATTATTCTCATCTACTGAAAATTTTCAACCAATTTGTTTAATAACATTTAAGGTGTTGAAAATAAAATATCTAAATAATGGAAAAATTAGCGAAAAAGAAATACTTTTTATTTTTTAATTCTTGAAAATTTTAATTTTAGGAACAGGGTAGATGTAGGCATAAAAACTTTATTTAAATATCTTCGACGTTTCGGGAACGCATCGCTCCCATCTACAGCATGATAAATTGTTTATGTTGTTTAGATTGATACATGTGTGTCATACAAAATTATAACACAAATTTGCATATAACTTTAGATGTAGCCTATTGTCTTTTCCAGACTTTTAATCTTGACCAGTGCTGATGTTTCGGGCCCTTTTGACAAAACATACAGCCCAGATACCTACTGAAATTCTCGTATAAAATGCAATATACATCTAATGGGATGCAAATTTGTGTTTTAATTTTGTATCAATTTAAACAACATTAATAATTTATCGTCCTGAAGATGGGAGCGATTCTTTCCCGAAACGTCGATGATATTCTTTTCTGGCTGCCTACATCTACCTGTTCCTGTTAATTATCACTCGAGCATTAATTTCTTCTTTTCGAATTTTAATTTTATAATTTGCCCATGTCCCGTGGCAGGGCCGGATCTAGGGGGGGGCAGTGGGTGCACGTGCCCCGGGCGGCAGATATCAGGGGGCGGCAAATTTTGCGTCTCTAAAAAAAAGGTAAAATATTTTTTCGGACGGGAAAATTTGGTTCCGCGAAAAAAAAAAAAAAAAAAAAAATTCGCAGAAAAATTTTTGAGATCAGGGAAAATTTTAAGGAGGGGGCGGCAAATTAAATTTTGCCCCCCCCCCCCTAAAAAATCTCCTAGTTCCGGCCCTGTCCCGTGGTTTAGAGAGCAGACATAAGCTTCTCAAAATTGGGATCATTGGTTCGCTTCTCGTCCCAAGCGAGAAGACTATTTCATTTAAATTGGCTATCAATCATTTGAAATAAATAGGGATGGTGTCTAAAAGGCCTTAAACAAATTAAAAATAAAAAAAAAAAAAATTCGGCTAGTTGCGTCATTTGGGATAGAGGAGGGACTTGGGCAGAATAGTGCATTTCTCCTTCTCTCAAGGTTTCTTAATTTTATCTTATTAAAATATTTAAAATTTAAAACTATCTTTTTTTTTTAAATGAATTTTTCAAATTTGTTTTTATAACCGCACGTTTATCCAAAATTCCTTGCCATAATAGAGGTTCTTTTACAAATCCACAAGCTGTGAACTCCTTAATCGACTTTCTTTCTTAGGCCCAATTCACACACAAGTGGCGTATGGCGTGGCGTGGCAATGGCGTGGATCTGGCTTCTGCCACTTCTATGTTAACCTATAGCCCAATATACACTGACATGGCGTGGCGGAGGCGTGGCGAATGGCGCCGAAACCACACCATTCCGACGCCATCTATGGCGACCATAAGTGGCGTTCGCCACTAGCAAACCATTTGTTTCGCAACCTTTGCCCTTAAATTATTGATGCGATATTGATTTTAATATCCAAATTTGCTATATTATATCTATATTTCATTACTTTGTAAAAAAATTAAATATTAAAATAAATTAAATATGGTTAAATAAACATAAATAACTACACAAATTATAAAATAAATATTTTTATTTAGATTTAATATTTAAATGCATATGCAGAATATCTATCTTGATTTGCAATTGGAAAAAAGGTGTTGGAAATATTTGCTCAGATAAAGTGACTGGCGTGGACTGAGCCATTTGTGTGTGTATGCACGCGCCACATCTTATCCACACCACGCCACATCCAGCGCCACGCCACCTCCACGCCAGTGGCAAACGCCACTTGTGTGTGAATCCTGCCTTAAACTGGCCCAATCCATCTCCAGACAGGCAGGGTAGGCCGGTTCATAGTCTCCGATTTTGCTCAAATTTGGATATGTTATTCTAGAAAATAAATTAAGAGACCCGTATTTTTTAGTTTTGGCCAAAAAAATTTTTTGGTAGAGTTACAGAGGGTCAAAGTTTCGTCAAGGTCACACGTAATTTCCTCCGCGCAAGCTCAAAATTATTATAAAGTGCAATATCTCTTGAACTAATAGGAATATTTCAGATCTGTTTTCAGTTTCTGAAAGGTAAAAGTGTCAGGAATCTAGTGGATTAAAGATTATTCTTCTATTAGTGACAGGTATCTTGCTAAAAAATAATTTCAAAATCGCTAAATTTAACTTTAAAGTCATTTATCTCAAAAACCCCAGCCTCAAAAAATTCTGAAATTTTTTAGCAAGGAGGAGACATCTATATAGTATAAAACCTCAAAAGGATTTTTCAGGATCTTACCTACTTTTCATTTTATTGCATATTTATTGTTTGGTGCTTTAATTTAACTTTAAAGTCATTTTTCTCAAAAACCCCCCCATCAAAAATTCTGAAATTTTTTAGCAAGGAGGAGACACACATATAGTATAAAACCTCAAAAGGATTTTTCAGGATCTTACCTACTTTTCATTTTATTGCATATTTACTGTTTGGTGCATTTCCTTAGAAATGTATGGATAGGAATTTCGATATTATCATTCTCGTAATTTGTTTTCTCTTATTTTTAGGGCCACAATATTGTTTATAAGACAAACAAACAGGAAGGAATGTTGGACATATTGCCTCCCCCTGCCCCCTCCTATAGGATGCCAGGGGGAGCAATGTACCCCTGCCCCCCCCCCCCCCCCAGTTCCGGCGCCTAAGTAGAAGTGGTCGAAATTTCGATTTGCAAATTTGTCGGAAAAACAGGAAAGCAAGTTAATAAAAGCGTTGTAACAATAAATATGCAATAAAATGAAAAGTAGGTAAGATCCTGAAAAATCCTTTTGTGGTTTTATACTATATGTGTGTCTCCTCCTTGCTAAAAAATTTCAGAATTTTTGATGCGGGGGTTTTTGAGATAAATGACTTTAAAGTTAAATTAAAGCACCAAAATAATATAAAAAAAATTTAAAAACAACGCTTTTATAAATGTACTAAAAAGAGAAAAATAATTATGTATAATTTCTTTAAAATTATATTAAAAATTAATATATGTTACTAAAACTAAAAGCGTTGGGCGCGGGATTTGCAAATTTTAAATGTATAAATAGGCCTATTATATGTTTTATGAATACAT
>JAKCPI010007397.1:0-14584 GCA_023213315.1 Euborellia annulipes | reverse complement strand
GGAGCAAGAGGCTCTCCTTGGGTTGCTCGTTATGTTGACTAACAGTATTTGTAGAGACTGGGTTTCTAGATGAGGTGGCAGCCAAAACATTTTAAGTGTGGAGATTTTGCAAATTGAACATGCATGGGGAAAAGTAATTTTTGGGGTAGACTGATATTGCAGGCATCGGAGAGTACTTTTCTAACCGGGTCAGAAGAAGATTCAAAAATTTTCACAGAAAAATTACGGCTAATTCTTTCACATGAATGGAAAATGTTTTGAATTTCATATATAAGATTTTTACAAATGCACACAAGGGGAGTCCTCATCCTTGAACGAGTTTCGACTAAAGAGGGTTTCACGCTGTGAGGGACGAGCATGGCTGCATCATGAAGATTTTTGTATTTCATGGAGTTGTGTTTTACAAATGGCAACCAGGGCGTCCTCATCCGCCGTTTCAGATGACGGGACGGGCATGACGGTGTCGACAGGCTTAACAATTTGTTTTTGTTCGACAGTACTAGCGCAATAGTCTTGAAATGACATTGCCGTGCTTACATCCGATATATCAAATAAAAAAATAAAAATTTTTTTTTTTTATGATTTTAGTTTAACAAATATTTAGGGTGAAGAAACATTCATTCAAACTTGTGTGTATATTAAAGTGATCGTTATATTTGAGCAAACACAATTTCATATTAGCCTGATCACTGAGCCTTGAAAGGTAGATTTAATTTAAAAAAAAAATTTTAAATTAACAATTCCAGCTCATCTCCACCATAAAGTGTATAATTGCTCCTTTGGTAGGGGCTGCTACACTAATTTAATTTAACTTAAAATTAATAAGAGTTGAAGGTAGGGGAAAAATGAATAATTAAAAAAAAAAATTAGAGATTAAGGATTTGTTTATTAAATTAAAAGATTGTTTGAATGATGGTTTTTGTTTAATAACAATTGAAACGGTTGAAATCAGTCATTGGCTTCGCTACAATGACTTGTGGGGTTTAACACAGTGGTAGAATTATGTATCTATTTCGACGGGCTCAGGCGCATAGCATTGCATTTGCTCAAATCTATTTTTACAGTCGTACAATTGAATTGACAAGATTTTATTTAAGAATAAAAAAAAATTTTCATAAAAATTTTTTTGAATGGAAATGATTTATAATATATATAACACACACGTGGATTTGGTGCGAAGAATAAAAAAAATTGTAGCGGACTTATCTCGGTTGACCCGCAGGAGTTGTGGCGTGGGCAAAATCGCTGATGGCTTCCTCCGGACTGAGGAAGGCGATGATGATTTGCCGAGATGTCGAAATGCGATGGATTCTTCAGTAAATAGGAAGGATGAGGCCCGTATCTCTCTTTATCCATATCAAATGTTACAATTTGAAACCTCTCTTGATGAGGTAATTATGTTTTTTTTTGAATGGGGTGGTCTTCTTTAATAAAAAAAATTTTATACGAATTTCGCCAGAATAAAACTCAGAATAAAAAAAAACTTCTTCGCTCTTCACAACGATTAGCAAGAGCCACATAGAAATAGTTATAGGCGTTTAGAGAGAGAGAGAGAGAGAGAGAGGCCAGGGTGAGCTCCTCTCCGGTCGGCAATTGTAAGAAGACTGCATTATTTTAATTGGGCCTTGGTGTGTGTGTCTTTGTTTTGATTTTGAAATATGATATTTAATTTTTTTTTTTATTCGCAATTTATATTATTTAATCAAAATATTCTGAAATTTATTAAATAAAATAAAATATATTTGATTAAGAAATAGAAAATATTAAATTTAAAGGAATGCAAAATATTATAAATTGATTATTTTAGATATGCAAACTGAGCCGTCGTGAAAAACTTGTTAAAAAAAATATAAATAAAAAATAAATAGTTTATACTATTATAACATAAAACAAAATAATTGGGTATAGGAAGGAGACTTTGCAGCCAAGGAATTAAATAAAAAACTTTTTTTATCTAATTCGATGTTTCGTCACGAACTTCCTCAGGACTATTAATTGTTAGAATACAAGATTAACAGTATTATTGTATTCTGACAATTAATCGTCCTGAGGAAGGTCGTGATTTGCGACCGAAAAGTCGACGGTTAACAATTAAATAAAAAGTTTTTATTTAATTCTTTGGCTGCGAAGTCTCCTATACCCAATTATTTTATTTTAGGTATTAATAAATACCTATCTATAATACCATGGGGAACATAAACATTTGCACCCTAACAGGTTTGCAAGACGCCTACTAGTTAGGCAGCCCAATCGACTCACCACTACATATGCAGTGTCTGTGTGAATTTACCTGAGCTAGGGTTCTGAGGGTATTTTATGATAGACCATAAACCAACCCTTTTGAACAATCTATATAGCGATATAGCGTAGCCTTTTTCATATCAAATGAATTTGATCTCAAATTAATAGAATTTCAACATTTTAATTAATCTTATCTTCTTATTTGGAAAAAATTAACTTATTTCACAATTTGAACGAAACTTGTGTCCCAATTTTTAGTAAAATTTTTCCGATATCTATAGACCTTTATACCAGGTAATAATATCTCGGGGCGTTAAAATATTCTTATTTATATTCTTAAAAAAAAAAACTGTTATTTCGGATTTTTGTAACGAGAGGTCTTACAACATAGAATGTGGCATGTTCAGACAATAGATAAAATTTAAATAAAATATGAGAAAGTAAAAATTTGCGAATTCTTCTTTCTATCTCGCAATGCAAGAAGCCAGATCGATGAAATTTAATAAATAATTCTTGCCATAAAATTGGAGATCTGTTTCAAATTTTTTAGTAAATACTTCAACCGGAAGTAGGCCTACTTTACCTAAGATTATAGAAGTATTTTAAAAATGTAATATTTTTAGTAAAAAAAAGTGAGAAAGAAATGCACTTCTCTTTGAGTAGCAAAGTGGCGAAAATATATTTCAATTCTTTGCTATCGATTCTGGCCTATTAATTTGTTGCCCGGCTATTTAAATGTATGGTATATGTTTATAAAACTTTCAAACCCTTCTTACCAAGAATGGAATTAGGCCACTTTCAAAATTAATAACCAGATTAAAATATTTTTAAAAGGTAATTTTTATAATCTTAGATAAAGTACTAACTACTTCCGGTTGAAGTATTGTAATTACTCCAAAATTTGAAACAGATATACAATTTTAGGGTAAGAATTATTTACTAAATTTCACCGATCTGGCTACTTGCATTGCGAGATAGAGAGAGGAATTCGCAAATTTTTATTTAAAATGTATCTATTTTCCAAAGAGATGGTTTATGGCTTCTTCATAAAATACCCTCAGAACCCTAGCTCAGGTAAATTCACACAGACACTGCATATGTAGTGGTGAGTCGATTGGGCTGCCTAACTAGTAGGCGTCTTACAAACCTGTTAGGGTGCAAATGTTTATGTTCCCCATGGTATATTCTATATATTCCTAAGAAAATTTAATTAAAAATTTTGGTTATTTTTCATTTGAGAGATTTAATCATTAATTGACTTTGGATTTCCTTAAGTAGAGATAAATTCCAATGGTTAACAAAATTCAAGATTTTCAGAAATTCAATTAAATATTAACAAAGTGTATATCAAATTTGAATAAATTTAAAAAACTTCGAGACATTGAAAAAGAAATATATATAATTAAAAATTTGCCCCTCGGTCTTTGGTGTAAGGGTTAGCGTGCTGGCCTTTTATACCAAGGGTCGCGTATTCGCATCCCGTCTCATAGGACAATTTATTTCAATTGAATTGGCTACCAATCCAGGGGAAATAAATAGGGACGGGGTCTAAATGGCCTTCGATGCCGAAAAAGACCTTAAATCAAATAAAAATAAAAAAATCTGGTGCGACCAGTCACACCAGATTTTTTTTGTGTCGAGATATATTTAGTTTCTGACAGTACGGTACATTCGAATTTCAAGATGTAAAATTTATAAGTATGGGAAAATAGTTATATTTTGTTACCGTGTCAACCATTTCTCCTATCTTTTCTATGGAGTACAAGAGTAAAGTGGTCTTCAGAAGATTTCAATGGCAAAATGAGAATATACATTTTAAAGAGCAACTAAAAAATAATTGGTTTATGAATTAAAAAAAAAAAAAATTGTTCGAGCCAATTTTGAGAAAATAAAAAAAAAACTGAAAAAGTACATCAGTAAAGTACTAGTACTTTTTGGCCGATTTTGATTAAAAGCTTATTTTCACGGTCCAGTAAGGTACAAAACTTAAATATAAAATTTCAACCTCCTAGCTCAATTCCTTCATGCTTTAAATTGAACCCAAACACACACACAGACAGACAGACATATTATGTCGCGAAAACCACTTTTTTGGATTCAGGGGACTTCAAAACGTGTATATCCATCAAAATCTCGACATCGAATTTTTGACATGAATTCAATACTTTCTCTCTATATATATATTACATATATACAGAGGTAAGAGAAAGTAAAAAAATTTCGATAGTTACTGTAAATTGAATTGAATTTAATGTGAGATTTACCGGTATATTTATTGATGGCCCTTTTAATCGAACCCGGGATCTTCACATTCCATTCTGGATATCCCGGGTTCGTTTCTCTGGGGTCAGTGAATGTTAGGCCGACTAGCTTAGTAAAAGAACGAGTCAAATTCAGACATATCAAAAAGCGATCAATGTCTACGTTTTCACCTTTCAACGTTCTCTTCTTCAAGACTGTTAATTTCTCATTTTTCTCATATCCATCATCATCGGTTTGATTAATTGATCTCTTTCTCTTCTCTTTAATCCATCGACCCTCGTTTTGCGCGGAAATTGTGTTGTTCCTTCCTCTATCTATACAATATGTTCTCAATCAACCGGAATGCATACACATAAAAAGCCACCCTCCTCTCTAGTCAGGTCCATCTGCTGATGATGATGCTGTCTGTATGGGGATATGCGATTCCCACGGGAGGAGGAGGAAGAGGGTGCGTGTGGCACGCGTTAGTTTCAAGTCCCTCTCTCTTTTTTTTGTGTTCTTTTGGTCACGCACCATCAAGTGTTATTGCATATTCACTAGTACGAGTTGTTTGCCGATTGTATGTGATTATATATAAAAGCATCTCACTCTCTCTCTCTCTCTCTCTCACACACACAAAAAAAATAACTATCAAGATGAAAATTAGAGGAATAACAAATATTTTATTTTGAAAAGAAGAAAATTACTTATTTCATTTGTCCAGGCGCTAAATTCCACATGAATTTTTATATATAATTTTATAACATTTTATAAATAAAAATATTTCTACCCTCCTAAGGAAGTAGGACTGGAAATATTGAATTTTAAACGATCAATTTGAATTAAATAACTGCTTTTTTGTTTTTTGTTTTTTTAACTCCCACATTTTTTTTCTATTCACACAAAGTCTTTTTCGGCAACTTAGGCCATATAAGACTTTATACGATAACCGTTATTTGTAAATATATCTATTGGGGGTCCAGGCATTCTTATTTAAGCCATTTGGTATCCAAATGGCTTAAATAAAATCATCGGGATCCGAACCCTCGACCCTTGGTATACAAGGCAGGCGCGCTACCAACTACGCCAAGCCGGAGGGCGTTTGAATTGTCATCTGTAATAATCCTCGGCATTATTTTGACGTAATAAAGCAACTATATAAAAAATTAGGAAATGACTTCCCCTAGACTTTCTCGTATGAAGTTTCATTTGTTTATGAATTAATATATTTACATTTTATTGGCGCTTGTTTTCTTTATTTCAAAATTGCCAGAAATGGACTTTTGCTTCGTTGATTATTTCAAATACTATTCAGTTTTCGAAAAAAAAAAAAAAAACTTTTTAAAATAGATTTTTTTATTTATTTATCATAATTTGACAAAAAAATTAAAAATTTCAAAATGTTTGAAAAAAACTTATTAGATAAAGTAGTCTACTACTTCCGGTTGTCATATTAACTCCAAAAGTTGATAAAAGTTACAATTTTAGTAGATTTTTATACCAAATTTCATTGATCTGGCTACTAGCGATTTCAAGTATTCGTGTTCATACACACCCTCACACAGGGAGATAATTCCATTTTTTTTTTTTTTTTTTTTTTTTTTTGTAAATTAAAAGAGCCTTTGGATGCCAAATGCCGAAAAGGAGACGTTTCGAACAAAATTTTATTTGTCCATCCTCAGTTCTTGTATGCTTATAAACTAATTAGGCATAAAATTAAATATATTGTACAAATTAAACACTAGATTATTTGTTTCAAAGGTTTTATTATTTAAAAATTAACACTAATACGTATTTTGACAATTACTTGTTGTAATCACTTCTGATGATGACAAGGAATTGTCGAAATAAGTATTAAGTGTTAATTTTTAATTAATAAACCCTTTGAAACAAATAACCTAGTTTAATTTGTATATTTAATTTTAATTTACAAAATGTTTCAACGAGAGCCAACGGTTGAAAGTTTGAAATAATTAATAATCTACATCACCACAATCCAAAAAAAATAAACTATATAAAACTTTCTGAAATATCTTAGTAAAAATTATTATTAACCTCTTGAAATATTTAAACAGTGAACTGGCTATTTGGGTTGCCTATTTTGCAGGAAGTATAATCGAACGAATTGTAGAAGTACACTTAGACTAAACGCTCTTCTCTAACAAAAAAAGATTCTTTACGCGTAAATGGAATGCCTCTACTATTTTAAAATAATAATAATATACCGAATTTCTTTTTTAAATTCCAATCCTTTAAAAATAAAAAAAGTATTTGATTTCATTCATTCAGAGGCCATTAAAAAGAAAAAAAGATCAACGCGTACTGATAAAGAACTCATTGAAGGTAACCTTTGATTTAATAGCTTTATTGTTACATTACAATAAACATTTTAGTCAATAAAATTGTCTTTTATGTTGTTTTAGTAAAACAAAAAAAAAGTGAATCAATTTCCATTAAAAAAAAAAAAAAAAAAAAATAGTAAAATTAGAATTTGCTTTTTTGATAGGTCAAGGAGTTTCACGTTAATTTATTTTATTGATGATGTAGAGTGTATATACTACCCATATATAAATTTATAAAAGAAATTTTTATTTCAAAGATACATGAGATATAAATCGGAAGTGATCTCGACTTTCACGTTTAAAAAATTTTAAATAAAATATTACAGTAGAAAATATATCTAGGCCTACAAGTGTATAAACTGTACAAAATTAAACAATTAATTAATTTAAATATCTTTTGGCCGAATTTGAGTATCTATTTCTAAGGAAATTTTAAGAAAAAAAATGTTTGCCCCCCTCCCCATAAAGAAAAAATTGACATGACGCCACTGAGTCAAAGCACTCTACTCTCACAAAAAAATATATTTTTAGTTTTTTAGCGAACCGAATCTAAATGATACATATTTGTAATTATCAATACATTTTTAGGCAATTTTCTAAATTTTATGTTATAAAATTGTTTTTATTTTGTATGTGGTGGTTTCGAAAATTAATATGTCGGCTTCTAAACATTCTAGATCTTTTACTTAAGGGGGGTTCAGGAGCGACATCTAAACGTATTAAAAAAAAAAAAACTAGACTATTATAAGGAATTTTTCAATGCGGTTTTTTTTTAAATGAATTAAATTCATAAGAGATTATTGGGACATCGAGCTATAATTTTTTTAATGACTTATAAAAAAATTAAGGAAATTAATTTTTTTTTGTCAAGCAAATACAAAAAAACAATCAGTCCCAATAATCTTTAATTTTTTTTTAAATTTAAAAATGAATTTATTGTTATTATTAATCACATATTAATTAAGAAATTTTTAAAATAAGCTTAGATGATTTATTTAAAAAATCAACTGTCAAATTAGTTCAGCATTCTTGCAATAGATGGCAGGCTAGTCTAACAGCCGTTATAGTATTAGCCTATATCTGGCCTATATTTATATATTTTTATGCTTTTATAAAAGATACATAATATATAATAACATTTATAAAATATTTATTGTTAAAAGATCAATGAAAATCAACCAAATGCATTAAATATTATTACGTAGTAGGTAGAGCGCATCCCTCCTATACCAAACGTCGCGGGTTCGGACCCAGGCAGTCCGATGATTTTATTTAAGCCATTTGGATACCAGATGGCTTAAATAGAAATGCCTGAACCCCAAATAGATATATTAATTACAACGGTTATCGTCTAAAGTCTTAAATGGCCTAAGTTGCCGAAAAGACTGTGTGAATGTGTGTGTGAGTGTGAGTGTGAATGAGAAAAAAGTGTGAATGTCTTAAAAAAAAATATATATATATATATATATACATATATATATATATGCGAAGACAAGTTTTCTCGGGTTAAGTCGCGTGGGGTGCTGAGATTTACTCGACGTTTCGGCTCTCCTTTTGGAGCCATTTTCAAGAGAGAAGGAAGTTAGGAGGTAATGGTGGAGGGGGGTTGTTTACGGGGTCGCAGTCTTCCTGGTCCCCAGGTCAATTTGGTGGATGACTCAGAGGCGTGGATTGGTCTCTGAGAACTGGAGGAAGGTTGGGTGTGTGTATTGTGTTCGGTTTAGGTTGACTAAGGGGCCTCAATCTGCCTACTCCCCAAGTCGGTGTGTTGGTGGTGTGTTTGGTGGATGCCTCAGAGGTCTATATATATATATTATTAGCTACAATTCTGACATCTCTTGGCAAATATTTGAATTACTTGATTTTTGGGCATACTTTTTATGACACGCAACGCCCTCTCATCGGGAAAAACATGCGTAACACCTTCGCTCCTATTCCGCCTTAATAATAAAAAATTAATTAATACATACCATTGTATTGATAAAATAATTAAAAAGTAAAATATTAAAAAATTATTAAATTTTACCTTTGCTGTTAAGATAAAAAAAATTATTTTTTTAAAAAGATTAATTTCATTGCCGGAAACCAATAAATCTAAAATTAATTATTCTGTGGAGAAAAAAAAATTCCCCGCCCCTAATATACGGAATTTTAATTACAGACCATTTCTCTCGCTCGCGAAGCCTTCACATTTGCTTTGACGCTGTTAGGTTGGTGGCATTGATTTGATTTTCTAAAATTATTAATAGTTTTCTCTCTCTTTCGTTTGCCATTTGAAAGAAATAAAAAATAATCGACTTTCATTAACGTCATCAAAACAAGATCTGTTTTTTTGGAGGTGGAGAAGATATATAATTATAACCAAAGTTGGTTGGATAATAATCATAGATAAGAGAACTGAGAGAATAATCATAGAGAGGGAGAGAGAGAGAGGAGAGTGTGAAGACTAATAAAAAATAATTTTCGGCTTTTTCTTCGCCATGATCAAAGAGTTTTTATTTCTTCTTTTTTTCAACTGCCAATTTCCATTAATTTGTTTCTTTGTATAATCAAATATCTACATCCTTTTACTTTGGTATATAAGATAAAAAAAAAAGGCATTTACAGATATTTTTCCACAGGTTTTTTTTTTTTTGCTTTCTCTTGCCTATATATATGTTAATATATATAGAGAGAAAATATTGGTCAAATGTCAAAAATTCGATGTCGAGATTTTGACGGATATACACGTTTTGAGGTCCTCTGAATCCAAAAAAGTGGTTTTCGCGACATGGTCTCTCTCTCTCTCTCTCTCTCTCTTGTGTTTGTCTGTGAACAAAATATCTCAAGAACGAAAAGAGCTAGGAAGTTGAAATTTTATATTTAAGTTAGATAACTGCCCTGGGACGTGACACAAACCTTTTAAACAAAATCGGCCAAAATCTACTTGTACTTTACTGATGTACTTTTTCAGTTTTTTTTTTTTTTCTCGAAATTCGCTCAACGATTTTGATTAAAATTCAAAGATCAATTATTTTTTAGATGCTGTTTAAAATGTATATTTTCATTTTGCTATGGAAATCTTCTGAAGACCACTTTACTCTTGTACTCCATAGAAAAGATAAGAGAAATGGTTGCTATGGTAACAAAAGATGAATATTCACCCATGTTTATAAATTTTACATGTTCTCGGGCTTGGTGTAGTCTAGGGGTCTGATCAGGGATAGGGATAGACTCTGGAAGCAGTTTAAGCACTCAATGGATCCAGAAATTAAAGAACTACATAGATACTTAAGAAATAAAATCAAGTCAGAGATAAGGGGTGCTAAAACGAGATACGGATCCTCTATACTTACGGGGAGACTCCCTACAGCCGAGATTTGGAAGAGGCTGAGAAGGATGGGGGTTGGTGGGCGGTCAGGGGGGATGCCGCGGCGGTGGCGCCGGATGACTTGAACAACTATTTTACAGGCCATGATATGGTCGCTGATGACCTGGCCGACTGGTTGGGTTCGGACGGGGCGGGGGGTTTGACGAGAACGCCTTCTATTTCCGTCACGTCACCCCTTTGGAGGTGAGAAGGCAAATAAGTAAGATTACCTCGACAGCCAAGGGAACTGATGGCATATCAATTGACATGATAAAACCGCTGGCTGATGTGCTGACAGGACCGCTGACATACCTGATTAACTTTTCCCTCCAGAGTGGTGATTTCCCGGCTCTGTGGAAGCAAACACTAGTGAGACCAATAAAAAAGATAGCCAATCCCTCGCAGCCCTCGGATTATAGGCCCATTAGCATAATTCCAACCCTAGCAAAAATTATTGAGGGTATTGCTTTCACTCAACTGGCCAATTACCTCGAAGACCATAATCTAATAAACGTCCACCAGTCAGGCTTTAGAAGGTCACATAGCACTGCGACCGCTCTGGTAAAGGTCTGTGACGACATAAGACGAGCAATGGACGAAAGGCAAGTGACACTCTTGGTTCTGTTAGATCTCTCTAGGGCCTTCGACTCAGTTGACCATAACGTGCTTCAGCACCTCCTTGGACGCTACAACCTCTCTGATACGGTTAGGGGGTGGATCCGGTCATATTTGTCTGGTCGGACCCAATGTGTATGTGAGGGCTCGACGATGTCTGCTTTCAGGAGGGTCCACAGAGGTGTGCCGCAGGGCTCTGCCTTGGGACCTCTCCTATTTCTGCTCTACATCAACGGGATTCCTAATGACATAGTTAACACTAGGTATCATCTCTACGCGGATGACATCCAACTCTACCTACACTGTGATATAAAGGACCTGGACTCTGCCATTCGCCTGATGAACCGAGAAATAGAGCGGATTGCGGACTCACTTAAAAACCTAAAACTGGTGATAAACCCCCGGAAGTCAAAGTCGATCATAATAGGTTACTCACGACTGAGGAACAAAATAGATGAGGACTCCTTGGCATCGGTTGTGATTAACGGCACGCGAATCCCTTATTCGGACGTGGTGAAAAACCTGGGTCTCCATCTGGACAAAAACTTCACCTGGGGTCGAGAGGTGGACTCGATTAGAAATAGGGTCTCAAGGGTCATTCACGGTCTCAAGCAGGTTGGACAGTTCCTATCGGTCAGAACCAGGGCTTATCTGGCACGGGCGCTTGTCTCTCCCCTCATCAACTATGGAGCCGTTGTGATGACGGATCTGGGCCGCGTTCAGACGACTAGGCTTCAAAGGTCGCAAAACTACGCCCTCAGGTTCGTCTTCCAACTAAGGAGAGATGCCCATGTCTCTGTTCTCTATCGAGAGCTGGGGTGGCTGAGGGTGGAGCAAGTTCGTGATCTCGCTTGTCTCAAGCTTGTTTGGAGGGTTCTGCGGGGCGATTGTCCGGGCTATCTGCGCGGCTACTTCGGCTATCTGGGCTCCAGAATACGCCCTTACCATCTGATGTTTCCCAATCACAGAACGGTGTTGTATGGGGGTTCTTTTCATGTCACGGCGGTGAGGCTGTGGAATGGTCTCCCTGAAGGGACCCGGGGGGCCGCCACACTAGCGGCTTTCTCGTCGAGGGCTAGGGAGAGTTTGGTGGTGCGTTCTTGACTTTTTGGGGGCGGGGTCGGGGCTGATCGGGGGTGGGGGAGACGCAGATCCCAATAACTTTAACTTTTTAATCAGCCCGAGTGATTGGCTGTACTGTGCGGATCGGCATTCTTCCGGGGTGGTCGGTGGCCTGATGATGCGGTTTCGCGTTGTCTTTTTTTTTTCTTCTTTTTCTTGCGTTCTTACATTGTACCTCGTGTTACATACCGCTGGACGTTGTTCGGACTGGTTGTGTGCTAAATAAAAAAACTATGTAATACAAGGCTGAGAAATATACCCTGTAACTATGTAAACTTTCAAATAGGGCTAATGGAGCAGACTTGCTCTTGCCCGCAAATAAATCTTTATTCTATTCTATTCTATTCTCTCTCTCTGTGTTTGTCTGTGAACAAAATATCTCAAGAACGAAAAGAGCTAGGAAGTTGAAATTTTATATTTAAGTTAGATAACTGCCCTGGGACGTGACACAAACCTTTTAAACAAAATCGGCCAAAATCTACTTGAATCGTTTATTTCAGAAAGCACCTAAGGGACAAAATTTCAAAAAATGTGTTTTTGGTGCTAATGTACAATTTAAAGGTAAATACATCTTTTACTGCCGAAATAACCAATGTTCCTCATCAGCAATGCTATTTGGCAGCCTTGAAAATAATCCGTTTATTTCAGAAAGAACCCAAGCGCCGTCGCTTAGGTTCTTTCTGCGGTAAATTTCACTCGTGCCCTGTAGACATCACGTGTTTTGTGACTCGCTGGTTTGATTCAAAGGTTACCTAACACTGAGTAGTTAGTTTTCGTTAGTTTTCGATGAAAATTAGGTGTTATTTTGTTGTTTATTATTACATTATATAGTTCTTAAGCCATGTCGGATAGTTCAGATGAACCTATTCCCAAGCGTAGGCGTGGTGTTGTGCACGAAGAAAAATACAAACGGAACATTATTCGGAATGCTAGGCTCAAAGGACTGCAGTACATCTCTGTATATACGCTGTGTATATAGACATACTATAGCGTGTAGTCTACTTGTATTTTTCGATTTAGGAATAGTCAAAACACTCTTTTTTTATACTTAAGTGTGTCTGTTACTTACCTTCGATACCAAAACAGGTAAAAATTAATGGTTTGACTTAATTTCAATAATAATTTTTAAAAAATCACTCCTTTATTGCAGAAACCACCTAAGTGCAATTTTTTCAAAATTTAATTACTCAAAAACTTAAAGGAAAAAAATAATTTTTTAAATAGATTATCCCAATAGCATGTTTTTGATTTGGTAAAAAAATATTTGAAGAAGACTAGACCTATACTTAAGCTGAAAAACAGTTTTTTTTAGTTTTCCGAAAGTTGAAAAAAGCGCACTTAGGTGCTTTCTGAAATAAACGATTCACTTGTACTTTACTGATGTACTTTTTCAGTTTTTTTTTTTTTTTTTCTCGAAATTCGCTCAACGATTTTGATTAAAATTCAAAGATCAATTATTTTTTAGATGCTCTTTAAAATGTATATTCTCATTTTGCCGTTGAAATCTTCTGAAGACCACTTTACTCTTGTACTCCATAGAAAAGATAAGAGAAATGGTTGCCATGGTAACAAAAGATTAATATTTACCCATGTTTATAAATTTTACATATGCTCTCGGGCTTAGTGTAGTTGGTAGTGTGCCTACCTTCTATACCGAACGTCGCGGGTTCGGACCCCAGACAGTCCGATGATTTTATTTAAGCTATTTGGATACCAAATTGCCTTAGATGCCGAAAAAGACCTTTAAAAAAATCTAACTTTATGTCTATCTTAATTGATCAACATTTTTTTTATCACTTTTTAAAATTTTATATTTCACAAAAAAGTTTTTCATGGTGATTGGATATATAAGACTATTTATTGAAATATTTAAGCTTCAAAGTAACCAAAAAAATTGAAGTTTTCGACTTCGTAAATTCACTAACGTTTCGGCCTCTTGTCTAAGCCGTCTTCACAGCTGTATATTTTTTTTAAATATGCAAAAATCTGAAGATGACGTAGACAAAGAGCCGAAACGTTAGCCTGTTAAGGACTAATAATAAAATAAGAGAAAGTAATAGATTGTCTGCTAAGTCTAGAAGTTTTTTTTTCCTCATTTATTCATGATATAAAATCATTATAGTTAGTGTTAAATTTTATCTTGATTCTAATTTTTTTTTATTTATAAATTCATAAAACATGTTAATTTATTTAAAATATGAAAATATGATTGCGTAATTTATATAGGGATGAAGTGTGGCGTGTGGCTTGGCGAAATCTAAATTTCATGTTTCTCTCTCTCCCTCTCTCAATTTTTTTAAATGTCAAATTTCGATTTTTATCTGCTTAACTCTAATCGAAATGATATATATCACTAAATTAAATTAGTTGTCCGGTTTTTGCTTTAAGGAAAAAAGAAAGAAAGAGAGGGAATGTCAAGAACCAGTCAGTCCTCTTTTGAAACAAGTGCGAAATGCCATGGTCATTGAATCCGTCGGCGCTTAACACTTTTTGTTGTTGTTGTTGTTACAATTATTATTATTTATATAGAAAAAAATTGATTGTCTAGTGGTTAACAATATTCAAATTTTTTAAGGTGCGATACTAATCTCTCACTCAAGGGACCTGTTTTTTTTTTAATGCTTTGCGATATCCATCTTGTCATAAATGAAATTAAGCTGTTGTCACTTGTACT
>JAKCPI010007394.1:0-26267 GCA_023213315.1 Euborellia annulipes | reverse complement strand
ACAACTCGGCAACATGACTCAATGCTTTGTCATTTGAGTTCACACTCTCGATAAATGGACTGATGATGGTTATATTTTATTTAAAACCGAAGCTACCCTGTCCTCATATTGTTTAAATAAAACAATTTTTATTACTTCAGTCAAAAGCAAGTTTCAACAAGTTCAACAAGTATTCAAACACACCAAATGAAAGATGATTAAATGCTCTACGAGATTATCGGTGGGTTGCAAGAAAACAGTTCGACAAATAGCTAAAGCTTCTTTAGTTACGTTACTGAGTCTTTAAATTATAGGAGGCTGTAAATTCTTAACGATCGAAAGTTAGTAATTTAATGTCTAAACAACAAAAAAGACAGCTAAACATAAAAGCCAGATGAGGAAGTGAGGTTATGTGCGAGGGTCAATGTCAATTTTTCATTAGTTGGCCAGCTTAACCGCAAGGGCGCATTTGTATGATTGATAATTTCATACACGTCATAATTTCTAATTTCACTTTCAAATATCTAAATTATAACATAACCTCACTTTCTTCACTTCGTCAGATAAATATCTATAATTAATTAATAATACCGTATAATACATATTGAAAATTAAAGGAATCACAATTAAATTAATGCATTTTTTATATTTAGCTCCTCATAACACTAAAATTAATAAAAATTTAAACAAATAAGTGTAAAGGATTCTTTATAGTTTAAAGGATGGAATATTCAGTTTTGTTTTAACGAACCAATTAATTTAAAAAAACATTCGTGCAACTTAACAGAAGGTTTATCATCTTGCAACCCATCGTTAATCTTACAACTTTTGTTCTCTAAATTAATTACAATGAAGTTATTTACAAAATCACTAAGACAGAACAAATATTTATTTTTCCCTTGTAAAATTTAACTATATTTTAGATGTGTACAGTGAGGGACAATATTAAGTCCCACCCATGCGTTTTCTACTTGTGATTATTTTATTGTTTTAAAAAAAAAAGTAACATATAATATTTTTTAATGGAAACTTTTATAATTCAAACCTAAAAAAATCTACAGGGAGTTTAAACTTTCAAATTAGAATTTACCGCAGCGCGGTAAAATAAAAATGATAGGAAAAAAACAAATGGTGAAAACTCATTCTTTCTAACCGTATATTCCCCATATTATACCTCTTAAGACAGAGGAGTTATTCAAGCCGATAAACTTTTTCGTGCATGCCCTTCTAACCTGCCACTATAGACACATGATTTGTAAGACGTTGACACGTCAAAATACCAATAAAGATTGTCATTTTTTTTATAAAAACAATTAAAATAATCACAACTAGATGGAACTTATTATTGACCCTCACTGTACTTGATTCAATTTAATGAAAAGAAAATTAAATTCTCTATAATTCTTGTCACAGCAACTTTTTGTTTAACAACAAAATTTTAACAAATAATAACTTATGTAATAACGATCATTTTAATTGGTGGAATATTTTTTAGAGTTGTACATTTTTCAAGAAAAGTGAGAGGTGATGACGTCGCCCATGACGAAAAAGAGATCTCTTTTATTTAGAAAATGTGCTCTATAACCTTTATATTCGATTCAATTTATACAAAAATCAACAACCCGGGCATGAAATGATGATGATGATGATCATGATCATGACTAGAGTCCTAGAAAGAGATAGAGAGAAAATCGTATACATTGCTAAATCTAAAAAAAAAAATAAGAGAGAGAAGGAAATTGAAATGGTGTGTGAAAAGGAAAGGGGATGTGGAGGTGTAGTAGGACGGGGATGTGGTGGTGAAAGGGGGATGTGGTGGTGAAGGGGGGTCGATGTGTTTTTGGCACTAACAAAGCCTTTATGGGCGCATATGGCCCTAATGCCTGGACCTCTTCACTTTTCCTAATTGCCCGAAAGAGAGAGAAAGAGAGAGAGGAGAAACAAACATACGTACAAGTACATACACGCAGAGCAACTAAACACACACTTACATATCTATTCACTACATTAATTAATTAATTGTATTTATAATATGTACATTCTCTTTGGTTTGCCCGGGTTTAGAGAAACAAAAACAAACTTAATTGGACTTTTATACGATAAAATCATTTTTTTTTTTTTTTAGTTCGTTTTGTGTTTTTATTTTCGCTTACTTTACACACACACACACACACCTCTAATTAGAAATCAGTGCTTTATTATTATTATTATTTATATTTATTTTATATTATCGTCAAATAATAAGGAAATCTTATTTTTTTAAAATCAATTGTAAGATTTAATTAATAAATTTTGAATTTTATTTTAACTATTTAAAAAAAAAAAAATTAAATTTTAATGTTAAAGAGGTTATTATTTATATTTATATCCAATCTACATCTTCTATTTTCAGAGCAAGAAAGTGAAATTAGCTCCAATATATTGAATATTCCTTTTTTTTTTTTTAATTATTGTTTTATATAAATTAAATCTCTCAATTATTATTATTCAATAATTCCTAAGAAGTTAAGAATAAATAATTTTTAGAAAAGTCAGGTATTATACGTATATACACACATGGCCGGAATTTATCATTAAGGGACGCTTTTTTTTTGTCTGACTTAAAAAAAAAAAAACTAATTTATATTTTATTATTTAAAAAATAAAACAAATTTCAGTTAACTTTTTCTTAAATAAATTTTAAATAATAATAATAATTTTAATAAAAGAAGAGGTTATATTTATATACGCTCTACATCTTCTCTTTTTAAGTAAGAAAGTGAAATTAGCATCAACATATTGAATTCTTTTTATTTATTTATGAATTAAATTAAATCTCACAATCAATATTATTTAAAAAAAAAATAATAATTATTATTAATTATATAATGAAGTGAATAAATAATTATCGGTCCAATGACGTATTAAAGAAGATTTCCTTATTACTTGAAGACACACTCCCTGCGTATTTATTTATAATAATTTCGAGTTTATTATTAACTTATTTAAAGGGTGAATTTGCTTTGTACAAGTTTTTTTTTTTTAATTTTTTTATTAATATTAATAATAAGTTCATCAGAATATCACATTGCTGCTGCTGCTGCTGCTGGTGGTAGTAAAATGCGCGTCGCCGCCGGACGGCGGGGTAGATCTATGTACAAATGAATGGGGATGATGAGGATGATGAGGATGATGATGAGGGGATGATGAGGATGATGATGCGGGAGGGTGACAATCGGTGGCGACGCGTCTACAACTCAGGGATTAGCAGCGGCTGCTGCTGCGGCGGCCGCTGCCGCTGCTGCCGCCGCTGCAGCCGCTGCAGCTGCTGCATCCATCTCCCGTCGGAGGCGTTTATTTGCACTGCTACTTGGTGTGCCGTGGCCACTACCACCACAATCGTCATCTTCCCGATCGCTCAATTCCCCTTCAGCTTCTTCTTGTTTCCGTTTTGCTGTTGCCATTTCGGCTGCATGCTTTTTACGCCATTTTGTACGCCGATTTTGAAACCACACCTGTAACAGCCAACAACAACAACATATAAATTAACACTAGCCTGTAAATAGTTATAAATTACGATCCTCTAGGCAGATATATTCTTAGTTAGATGATTTATTATCCCGCCCCTCCCCCCCCCCCCTCACCATGGACTTTGTCTCTCCCCTAAAATTAACATTTCCTTCAGCCCTCTAGGGGTTCGTTGCTGGCGCGCAACGAGGGGCATTTTGTTTTTTGTTTAATTAATTAATAGAGAAAGAAGGAGGAAAAAAAAACATCTGTTTCAAGGGAAAATAATAAAATCAATCAAAAAATCCACAAAAAGAGATTAAAAAGCGGATAAAATGAAAAGAAACTGATGGAGTTAATGGCGTAGCTATTTGGAAATAATGGCGACAATTTTGAAAATCTATTTGAGTTAATAAAAAGAAGAAGAAGAGTTAATATCATCATCATAAAGGTACGTGTACACTGTAGTTTTTTTTGCTAGATTTAGTCTCGCTAGAGCTATACGAGACTCAATCTACAAATGGACACACCATTGAGAGCACTCTAGCTAGATTAGAGCCTAAGATCTAGCGAAATTGGCATAAATCTAGCTAGAGTAGCAGTGGACACACCTCCGAGACTTTCTCTCTAGAGTGATCTCGCTCTATTTGACTGATTAAATAGAGCAGTTGCTCTAGCTGCTTTTGACAATCTCTCTTTTCCTTATTATTGAATCTATCTTTTTTTTTTTTTTTTTTTTGAAAAAACCTTCACTAAGATTTAAACTTTCGACCGTTGGTTCTCGTTGAAACAATTTGTAAATTAAAATTAAATATACAAATTAAACACTAGGTTATTTGTTTCAAAGGTTTTATTAATTAAAAATTAACACTTAATAATAATTGTCCACATGACCTCCCGTGATTGGAACAAGCTCCCTGCGTCTATCTCCCCCAAAACCTACAATCTTCAGACTTTCAAGTCTAACCTCAACAGGCATCTTCTCAGTTCCCGCAGTTGAGTTTCCCCTTTATGCTTCTCCTTTTGTTTTTATTTTCTTCCTGGCTGCATGTGACTATTGGTCATTATAGGTCTTCGGACCTTATGCACCCATTCCAAAAAAAAAAAAAAAAAAAAAAAAAAAAAAAAGTTAAATAAATAATTCTTTATTCTTTACAATATTTATTTGATAAAACTGGATATAAATTTATCTATTTTTTTTATTTTTAATTTATATAAATAGAGATTAAATTGTTTGAAAGATATTCAAAATGGCTATATATATATATATATATATATATATAACATTCTACATCTCTTTGAAATAAAATCAATTCTTGTGTTTTAACCTCAAAAAAAAAAAAAAAAATTAATTGTAATGCTAAAGAAAATAAATAAATAATTATTATCAATGAAAAAAATTATATTTTATCCATTTAAAAATTGAAAAATTAAATCTCACAATTATTTTTTTATAATTCGTCATATACCATATATTAAATTTCAACTTTCCTATTTTTGTCGTCACGGCTTGTGACGTCATGGCTTGTAGCGTCACGGCCTTTGACGTCACGGCTTGTAACGCGACATGCTGATAGAAGAGCGAAAAAATTTGAGGGGATAAAAATAAAAGTTTCACTTTAAAAAAAAATAATAATAAATAAGAATTATATATTTATTTTTTTTTTAAATTAATTAACAATTAAAAGACTCAATCCTTGAGTATGTTCATCTTGTATCTCAGTGTGTTAATAAATAAAATGTTTTAAGAATTCCGTTCACCGCCTATTCATTCTTTTATTAGAACCAAGGGAGTAAGAAAAAAAAAAAAAAAAAAAGAGAGTACAAGGGCTAATTACTCGGCGGGTTTTTACTTTTAATTTTTTCCCTCCTTTCTTGGCTTTAATCTCTCAGAGGAGAGAGGGGGGGGTGGGGGTGGGGGAAGAGGAGGAGGAGGTTGGTAATCAAGTGTAATTATGCGTTGTATTTGCAAATTACACGGTATTTAGGCCGGCATGTAATGCTCATCAATCATGGGGGCGGGAGAGAAGCAAAGAGGGGCGGGAAAAGCGCGCGCGCGCCTTCTAAAAGGGGGCGGGGCATACAGATGAACTCTCTACGGCCTGGCGTGGCTGGGGGGGGGGGAGGGGGAGGGTTAATAGCAAGCAAGCAACCCTCTTCTTCTTTTCTCTCTCAGACCTCTGCTTGCTGCTATAACAAATTGGCCAGGGATTTAAGGGCAAAAATACTCTCTCTCTCTCTCTCTCTCCTACAGGCGGCAATTTACTCGATAGCCAGACAATTAATTCATTATAATCCCTTATTTATGTTTTCGAAATAAATAAATAAATAGTATATGTATTATAAAATAACCAAGAGAGAAGTGGAAGAGGTTTTATTTTTTTTTTTTTTTAACTAATCCTTTGCAACTTTGTATAAAAATCAACACTTTATCAAAAAAAAAAAAAAATATTAATAAAAGTGTAAAATATCTGCTATTTATTAATCTTAAGGAAATGGATTTGCAGCCAAGGAGAATAAAAAACTATTTAGTTTCTTTCGGTCGACGTTTCGGACGCCAATCGCGTCCTTCCTCGGGACCAAAGATTGTTAGAAAGCACACATAGATTTTGTTGTGGCATACATAAAATATTTGAACAATATTGATAATGGCATCTTTTTTGTATAAGGGAAGAGCTCTCTGCTTTCTAACAATCTTTGGTCCCGAGGAAGGTCGCGATTGGCGTCCGAAACGTCGACCGAAATAAACTAAATAGTTTTTTTATTCTCCTTGGCTGCAAATCCATTTCCTTAAGATTAAGAAAAAATTGTTAATCCACCAACAACAAATACGTTAATTATATAAATTAATAAGATTAATGGCATCTTCAGTTAAAAAGAAGAAATGGATACAGTGGCGGTTTATAAGAGCCTAGGCGCAAAAAAAAAAAAAAAAAAAAAAAATTAGCCCCCGGATAACAAAAATGTCATTGGAAATTCTAAATAAAAAAACGTAATCTATCTATATATATAATTCACTAATGTCCGTCTGTCTGTCTGTCTGTCACGCTCTATTTAGGCAACTTCCCGTTGAAATTTTGAAATGAAATTTTTTATGCATAAAGAGGACCTTCTAGGGATTACAGGAAAATTATTTTCATCCCGAAATTCCTATAACTTTTTGAGTTATTAATTTTTAAAGTTACGATTTCTCCCATAGGAAATGTATAGAGAGATATTTAAGTATTCTTTTCATTTGTGTATTCCATGAATGTAAACAAATCATCTAGCAGGCACTGAAACGGAATGGAATAATAATTTTCTTTTCATAATTTTTCATAAAAAGGCGAGGGTCCGCTGCAGGCGGGCCCGAGTCAGCTGGAGGGGGTCCAGGGGGCGGAGCCCCCGGCTAGGCGCGAAGCCCACCGAAAGCGAGCGACGCGGCTAGTTTATTAAAAAATACAAAAAAGATTTTTTAATGGAAAATGACCAACAAAGTATTAATCTAAATTTAAAATGTACAGATGCTGGGGCCTGTAGAATTTAATCTTCAATTCAAGATGTTCCTTTCTCGGCACTCTTGGTTGAAATTTAGGTGGTAGGTTTTTAAATTATTATTAAAATTTTTAAATTTTATTAACAGAGGTTTTTATTAGTTGAAGTGTAGGAAGATTTATTGCGGTTTTTTAACCAAGGTGTTATGGTTTTTTTTTTTTTTTTTATTAAAAAACACTCACACTTTTTTTCTCATTCACACTCACATTCACACAGTCTTTTCGGCAACTTAGGCCATTTAAGACTTTAAACGATATCCGTTATTGATTATTATACATATTTGGGTCCAGGCATTCTTACTTAAGCCATTTGGTATCCAAATGCCTTAAATAAAGTTATCGGACTGCCTGGGGTCCGAACCTGCGACGTTCGGTATAGAAGGTAGACGCGCTACCAACTACTCCAAGCCCCGTGGGCCAGGTGTTATGGTTCAAGAAAAACAATAAAAACAATGGTTTATTGTTGTCTGCTTTATTTTAGGTCTGGCGACTGGCTAGCATCAGTTTCGGTAGTCCGAACTACCATCATCAGTTCAAATAGTAATTATAATTGCGCTAATCCAACAAAAAAAAAAGGTTTTTATTAGTTTGGTTTACAATGAAGGCCGTTCAAAAATGTTTCGGCTTTCGCCATCTTCAGAACTTTAAAACAAAAACATTTTTTGTACAAAGATTTAACATATTAAATATAAATTTTTCTAAAATTTTTTTACCTCTTGCATCCTGTCAATACAATCCCAATGAAATACCCCATAGATATTTCAATTTCTTCAACGTATCAAAATGAAGAAAAAAAAATCTGGTGTGACTGGCGCACAACTTTTTCTTACCTTCCGTAATCGAAAGTCGGACTGCCTGGGATCCGAACCCGCTGCCCTTGGTAAACATGGTCAGCACGCTGACCCCCACACCAAGCCCGAGGGCCAAGTGTATTTGTTTAGTTTAATAAAATCAACACTGCAATGACAAGTAATTTAGTGTCTATACCATCATGGAAGACAGCTAAATGTAAAAATGCAATAATTTAATTCAGGTTCCTTTAATTTTCAATATGTAGGCCTATAAAGCGGTATTATTAATTATATTATAGATATTTATTTCACGAAGTGAGAAAGTGAGGTTAGTGTAAATGTCATTTTTTAGTAGTTGGCCAGTTGACCGCAAAGGTGGTTTGATTGATAATTTGATACATGCCATACAATTTGTTTCTAATTTCTCTTTCTTTAAATTATAACATAACCTCACTTTCTCAGATGAATATCTATAATAATTAATAATACCGCTTAATACATATTGAAAATTAAAGGAATCCAGTGACGTCACTTCAGATTTTGCTTGGGGGCCCAAATATTTAGATATAAAAAAAAAAAAAAAAGAAAATTTGTCTTTAAGGCAGAATAGGAGCGAAGGTGTTAAGCATGTTTTTGCCGATAAGATGGCATGGTGTGTCATAAAAAGTATCTTCAAAAAATCAAGTAATTCAAAAATTTGCCAAGAGATGTCAGAATGGTAGTTAATCATATTTAATGCATTTGGTTGTTTTTCATTGATCTTTTAACAATAAATACCTTATAAATGTTATTATATACTATGTATCTTTTATAAAAGCATAAATATAGGCCAGATATAGGCTAATACTATATCGGCTGTTAGTCTAGCCGGCCATCTATTGCAAGAATGCTGAACTAATTTGACAGTTGGTATTTAAATAAATCGTCTAAGCTTATTTTAAAAATTTCTTAATTAATATGTGATTAATAATAACAATAAATTCATTTTTAAATTTAAAAAAAAAATTAAAGATTATTGGGACAGATTGTTTTTTTGTATTTGCTTGATAACAAAAAAATTAATTACGATAATTTTTTAATAAGTCATTAAAAAAATTATAGCCTTAATCTCTTATGAATTTAATTCATTTATAAAAAAACCGCATTGGCCCGGAGCTCTCGGGGCTCAGGGATATAGGGTATTTTAAAAATGTTTTTGTGTATGGAGGAGGGGGATATTTAAAAATGAGTTCGCCCCTTTCCCCCCCCCGAAAAAATTGAATAAACACCTCTGGTACAAAATGTATATAGACCTCCTCTTCTAGTGACGCCCAACTGACGCGTGGAAATATTTTTTTTATCAATCAGCAAGATGCACAAATGAATATCGGAGAGAAAATATGATACTATCATCAGTTTGTCCGTTTAGCAATCACCTTTTATTCTCTCTCTCTCTCTATCTTCTACCCTCCGCATGTTAAAACACGTTGTAATTGGCTTTCTGAAAGGAACCAATCCCCTCTACAAGACTTGATTTTGCACACTCATCTATACCTGCAGCGTTGCCACATTTTATGTTCAAATCGGCGCTAGTAGACTAATGCCGGCTTGCAAGAAATCAGTTCTATAAATATCTAACAGACTGATAGTAAACATCGCTTTGGGCAGTTAAAATTGGCAAGCAACTTTAAAGGAATCGTTAACTATTCCCTACTGTTAAGATATATAGATAGATGCAAAACGATTGGGCCACCGAAAATGACAGCTCTCTATGTAGTTGGCCATTTGACCGCAAGGGCGCATTGTCAAATTGTATCATTTATAATAGTAACAAAATTATAAAATAAACTAGCCGCGCCGCCCGCCTTCGGCGGGCTTCTGCAGTCTAGAGGCGGGGGCTACGCCCCCCTGGACCCCCCAGACGCTGGCTCGGGCCGCCTGCGGCGGACCCTCGCCTTTCTTAAATATGAGAAACGGGCTGGCGTCTAGAGGCGGGGGCTACGCCCCCTGGACCCCCCAGCCGCTGGCTCGGGCCCGCCTGCGGCGGACCCTCGCCTTTTCTTCTTAATTATGAAAAGAAAATTATTATTACTAACAACCAAGTATTCCAATCCAGTGCCTGCTTGAGGATTTGTTTACATTCATGGAATACACAAATGAAAAGAATACAAAAATATTCCTCTGTACATTTCCTATGGGAGAAATCGTAACTTTAGGAATTAATAACTCAAAAAGTTATAGGAATTTCGGGACCCGGAGTATTTTTCCGGGACTCTCCATAACCTCCTCTATAAGACTGCAAAATTTCGTTTCAAAATTCCATTGGGAAGTTGGTCAAACAGAGCGTGACAGACGGACAGACAGACGGACAGACGGACGGACAGACAGACGGACAGACAGACAGACGGACACTCCGTAATTATTATATATAGATAAAAATAGTAATTATATTTGTATGGAGGAAGGCCGTCTAATTTACAGGAAGGTGAAGAAAATAGACTTAATTCGGCCCAAAATAATTTATACCAATGTCTACAGTTCGGGGACTAAACGTCACCCATCCTCCTTTGTCCTGAGGATGGGTGACGTTTAGTCCCCGAAACGTAGACATTGGTAATAAATTATTTTGGGCCGAATTAAGTCTATTTTCTTCACCTTCCTGTAAATTATATTTGTATTCTTTAAATTTTAATTGTTAATATTAGGTTACAAAACAAAAAATGTTGAAATATTTAAATATCGTAAAATAAAAATAATAAATACGTTGGTTGCTCTGGCTGTCAGATGTTAAATTATAAAGAAACTGGGAATATACTATAACCTCACTTTTTCTCTTCATCGAATGAATATCTATAATAACACTAGTCGACAAGGTTTTTTTCACAAGATATCTGATTAGTGAACCTAGTGCATTTTTTCACCCTGAATTCAGATATGTAGTTAGAATTTTTCCATCAGGCACAGTTTTAGAGATATAGAGCAAAATAGATTTTAGTCGAAAATGGGCTCTAATACGGCTTTTATTTAAAATGTTCAAATTATTTTTAACGCCGCACCCCGTCAAATTATGCAGATAGTTAGAATACATATAAATTTTAAGTTTCATCCCAATCGGAGGTCATTTAGACGTGCTAAAAACGGCTTAAAGTTTCAAAAAATCGAAATTTTCAAGATTTTTTTGCTTTGGTCACCCCTAATACAATTTTAGATACCCCTGAATGCAAAAAACATATATGTACGATATTCTATAGTTCTTTGGCTTTCTAAAAATCATTCATTCATAAAAATCTGCTAATTATTAACGAAATTATTAACTTTTTTTTGAAGGAGGTATATAGCTGAGTGTTGATAATCAAATAGGAAGAATAAAATGAGCAAGCAGCTAATTATATTTCATTTTATTAAAAAGAAGAAATTATTAACAAAAACGTCGGCAAAGAAAAAACACAAGTACACTCACTGGACGAAAAAAATGGACTTCAATTGAATTAAAAAGCGAACCCTATCCACGAGAAGCTAATGTATCCTCTCTGAGCATCGAGTCACGGGCACTAACTTTATTATATATTATTAAAAAAAAATATTTTTTTGAATCTCATATCTTTCTTAATACTTCTAAAAGAACAAGAGGTCCATTTTTTCGTCCAGTGAGTGTACTTGTGTTTTTTTCTTTGCTGACGTTTTTGTTAATAATTTCGTTAATAATTAGCAGATTTTTATGAATGAATGATTTTTAGAAAGCCAAAGAACTATAGAATATCGTACATATATGTGTTTTGCATTCAGGGGTATCTAAAATTGTATTAGGGGTGACCAAAGCAAAAAAAATCTTGAAAATTTCGATTTTTTGAAACTTTTAAGCCGTTTTTAGCACGTCTAAATGACCTCCGATTGGGATGAAACTTAAAATTTATATGTATTCTAACTATCTGCATAATTTGACGGGGTGCGGCGTTAAAAATAATTTGAACATTTTAAATAAAAGCCGTATTAGAGCCCATTTTCGACTAAAATCTATTTTGCTCTATATCTCTAAAACTGTGCCTGATGGAAAAATTCTAACTACATATCTGAATTCAGGGTGAAAAATACTTCTAGAATTTCATATCTTCATTCTTGTGAAAGAAAAAAAGTTCATTTTTGTCGACTAGTGTAATTAATAATATCGCTTAAGTTTGTTCGGACATTAAAGCACTTTATCAGATTAAAAGCTAATTTTTTAATATGTTATTAATCAGTATCACATACGTTTAAAATAAAATTTTGAAGCAGATCTGACCCAGGGTTATCGTGCATTTAATTTTTAAAAAATTGAAATTTAACATGTAGTCTATGGGGAATGTCAACGAAACGCACACATATCGAATTATATAGCCACCTCTGCAATAGATACAAAAACAAAAAAACTTACATTTTATCAATTCACTTCCATGGAATACGTTAAACATAAAATCAAAAGTTTCTGCCGAAATCTTTTAAAGATATTTTAACAAGAAAGTCAAAAAATTCTCCAAAATGACACTAGCCAATATTTGGAAATGAGACTCAGACCAGACTGGCAACGTCGCATAAAATAATACTCTTTTCTCGCTGTCAGTTACATTTTTTTTCCATTTTACGATATTTTTTCTCGCAAATCGTCCATTGTGTTTAAACTAATTGGCATTAATCATTGTAATAAATTAAATTAAATAAAATTGAAGGCGTTTAAGATTTAAAATAGATAGCTGATGAATGCAATGTTGCCAGTTCTATATTACGTGAAATACTGCTCAAGTCAAAAGTCATTCATTTATTATTTTTGGTAATTAAATTATTAACTTAATCCAATTATAAACTATGATAGGTCACCACTAAATTATAATAAGGAATTTTGGCATTCAAATTTTTAATTTTATTAAAAAAAAAATTTAGATTCTATTATGACTTACGATGTACTATCCGAACAACCTTAATACGTTTCAGAAACTAAAGAAAACTCAATTAAATTAATGTATTTATATCTTACCTCTCTCTCGTGGTAATATAGACACTAAATTCTTTTTTATTTCAATGAAACAAATCAGGTTAGTGGATACTTTATACTTTAAAGCTCCCAATTTCAACATTTAGTTTAAAGACAGCTTTATCCTCCCCAATTGGGGATGTGGGGAGACGAGTATATTTCATCTAAAAGAATTCAAGTTGGTCAAACGGAACTTGACTGAGTTGTTTTGCCTCTCATGACGAAAACCGAAACGTCAAAGTCTTAATAGATGTAAGTTAAAGTGACTTTGGTTAAATGTGTGAATCCAGAGAGAGACTTAATCGAATTGGCGTTGCATGTAATCGTATTGTTGGCAAACATGTGTAGTGATAAGGCGCGGCGGGGGCGGGGATGCGGGGGGGGGGGGGGCGTGTGCACGTGTGAGCTGAGCAGAGAGAGACACACACGCGCGCGCGTGTTTGGACCACCCTCTTCTCTTGTTATTATCGGCACGCGTTCATCCCCCACCACCCCGATACACAACACACAGTTAAGATTAAATGTTGTGATTAGATCAAGGGATGAAATGAGAGAGAAAACAAATTAGATTATTATTATTATTTGTATCAAATCGATTAACTCGATTAAAATAAAATACCCGTCAGGAGCGAAGACTAAACGTGCTTTAAAAAAAACTAGACTATTATAAGAAATTTTTCAATGCGGTTTTTTTTAAATGAATTAAATTCATAAGAGATTATTGGGACATCGAGCTATAATTTGTTTAATGACTCATTAAAAAATTATCGTAATTAATTTTTTTGTTATCAAGCAAATACAAAAAAACAATCTGTCCCAATAATCTTTAATTTTTTATTAAATTTAAAAATGAATTTATTGTTATTATTAATCACATATTAATTAAGAAATTTTTAAAATAAGCTTAGATGATTTATTTAAAAATCAAATGTCAAATTAGTTCAGCATTCTTGCAATAGATGGCAGGCTAGTCTAACAGCTGATCCCCTAATGGCCTATATCTATATATTTTTATGCTTTTATAAAAGACAAGTCGTGAAAGACGCGGCTTTGCCGAAAAAGGCACTGAAGCTAGGTCCCGAGACGCCGCCCGCCAGGGTCAAGTCGGGAAGGGCGCGGCGAAGTCGCGGCTTTCACTACTTAGATTAATAATAACAGTCAAAGTTATTTTAATTCAGTATTTAATTTAATTTAATTTTTTTAGTATTTAAAAATTATTTTAAATATTTAATTTTTAATTTAATAATTTTTTTTTTAAATATTTTACTAATTTTTAATTTTTTTAAATTTTTTAAAGATATATTTTTAAATTTTTTAAATTAATTTTTTAATACAATATAGTATTTAAAAATTAAATATTTATCAGTTTAATTTATTGAAATTAATTTGTTTAATTAAATTTGTTTGAATGCCAACTCAAATTAATAATATTTTTACAAATACAAATTATAATTTTTTATTTGATAATTAAAAATTGAACTGATAAATATTTAATTTTTAAATACTATATTGTATTAAAAAATATAAATAAACTTAGAAAAAAATTAAAAATTATTAAAATTATTTAAAAAAAAATTATGAAATTAAATATTTAAAATGATTTTTAAATACTGAAAAAATTAAATTAAATTAAATACGGAATTAAAATAACTTTGACTATTATTATTAAAATAATAAAAATTTGATACATTTGAGTTGGCATGCCTGATTTGAAACCAAGTGCCAAATTTGAACAAATTGACCGTTATTAATTAATTAATTAATTATAATTAAAACAAAATACATGAAACACAACAATAACTATTCAATGAGATCCAAGGGCGGATACAGGGGGGGGGGGGGGGGTAAAGGGGGTAATTACCCCCCCCCCTCCAGATTCGAAAAAATACCTTTTTTCGTAAAAAAATTTATTTTTAATGTAAAATTTTTAAAATTAATACTTAAAAATTTGATGTGTATTTATGTTCTGGCAAACAAGTACAGAATGCGCTTTTAAATTGCCGAAATTAAAAAAAAATAGTGTGCTGTGCGACGAGTCACACCAGATTACCCCCCCCGAGAAACACCTCTGGATCCGCCCTTGATGAGATCTCACTCGTCAAATTTGATCTACTGTGGGCTGAGATTTCGCGTTTACAGACAGACAGACAGAGGGACAGTCGCCTTTTATATACCATGGGGAACATAAACATTTGCACCCTAACAGGTTTGCAAGACGCCTACTAGTTAGGCAGCCCAATCGACTCACCACTACATATGCAGTGTCTGTGTGAATTTACCTGAGTTAGGGTTCTGAGGGTCTTTTATGATAGACCATAAACCATCCCTTTGGAAAATAGATACATTTTAAATAAAAATTTGCGAATTCCTCTCTCTATCTCGCAATGCAAGTAGCCAGATCGGTGAAATTTAGTAAATAATTCTTACCCTAAAATTGTATATCTGTTTCAAATTTTGGAGTAATTACAATACTTCAACCGGAAGTAGTTAGTACTTTACGAAGATTATAAAAATTACCTTTTAAAAATATTTTAATCTGGTTATTAATTTTGAAAGTGGCCTAAATCCATTCTTGGTAAGAAGGGTTTGAAAGTTTTATAAACATATACCATACATTTAAATAGCCGGGCAACAAATTAATAGGCCAGAATCGATAGCAAAAGAATTGAAATATATTTTCGCCACTTTGCTACCCAAAAGAGAAGTGCATTTCTTTCTCACTTTCTTTACTAAAAATATTACATTTTTAAAATACTTCTATAATCTTAGGTAAAGAAGGCCTACTTCCGGTTGAAGTTTTACTACAAAATTTGAAACAGATCTCCAATTTTAGGGCAAGAAGTATTTATTAAATTTCATCGATCTGGCTTCTTGCATTGCGAGATAGAAAGAAGAATTCGCAAATTTTTACTTTCTCTTATTTTATTTAAATTTTATCTATTGTCTGAACATGCCACATTCTATGTTGTAAGACCTCTCGTTACAAAAATCCGAAATAACAGTTTTTTTTTTTAAGAATATAAATAAGAATATTTTAACGCCCCGAGATATTATTACCTGGTATAAAGGTCTATAGATATCGGAAAAATTTTACTAAAAATTGGGACACAAGTTTCGTTCAAATTGTGAAATAAGTTAATTTTTTTCCAAATAAGAAGATAAGATTAATTAAAATGTTGAAATTCTATTAATTTGAGATCAAATTCATTTGATATGAAAAGGCTACGCTATATCGCTATATAGATTGTTCAAAAGGGTTGGTTTATGGTCTATCATAAAAGACCCTCAGAACCCTAACTCAGGTAAATTCACACAGACACTGCATATGTAGTGGTGAGTCGATTGGGCTGCCTAACTAGTAGGCGTCTTGCAAACAGGCTAGGGGTGCAAATGTTTATGTTCCCCATGGTACACTGTAAAAAAAACTTCCAGAAAACTAAATATATATATGAGAAAGTTCAATTTGTTGCCAACCTAACAAATTTCTTGTATATTTTAAAATTAATTATTTTGGGAAAAATTGTTAATTTGAATTTGAATTTTTATAGCTATTTAGTTGAATTACTTTATAAAAATTATTTAATTAGTATGATTGTAATATACTTCATAAAGAGCAGTTTAGAGCGCGAATTTCAAACCAGAATTTAATAAATTTAGATTTGTGAAATAAATTTTAAAAGAATAATTTCAAGTTTCCTTAAAATAATTATAAAATAATATTAATAAAAATTCCTTGAGGTAGTCGAGTTATTTGAGAACGTTTAGACCAGTGATTCTCAACTTGTCGCGGTGCACTTTTAACGATTTCAAAATTTGGCGGCACACAAAGAAAAAGATAAGTTTAAAAGTTGAAAATTTGTTCATAAACTTTTATATTAATTTTATTTCATATCCTGGGTATATTAATATTAAATCACCGAGGTATATGAAAAAGGATGGAAAATTCATATTTTTTTTACAGTGTACAGTAGATAGATACATAATATATAATAACATTTATAAAGTATTTATTGTTAAAAGATCAATGAAAATCAACCAAATGTATTAAATATTATTAGAAAGCATTATGACATCTCTTGGCAAATTTTTGAATTACTTGATACTTTTTATGACACACAACGCCATTTTATCGGGAAAAACATGCGTAACACCGTTCCCCCTTAAAAAAAAAAGAAAATTTCCTATATATATATATATTTTTTAGTCTTATTGAATGAAATCTTTGCTATTTAAATAAATGTTTGTTTACATTTTCTAATTAACTTTGCGACCAATGTCTTTGTCTCTTTCATTTTAATTTGTACCGGATTTAATCAGCGCTTTCTCTCCTCTCCGAGAGCCCGCGCGCACTGTTTTCATTAAATGTTGCTCTGGTTTTCTTTAATAGGTTTTAATATCGCCTGGGGACGTCTTTTAATCCGCGACTCTCCGTGTGGCTGATTATTTTTATATGTAGACGAAGTAAAGGGCGGCCGAGAGGGGGAGGGGGGGGGGGGCTAATTTAATGGAGTAGCCACCGAGGGAGAGAGAGAGACGAAACGACGACGACGACGGAACAAAAAAAAAAAAAAAAATATTAAAATAAGAAAATGCAAATGTTTATAATAGCGCCCTGACGCCATAATAGCCAACCCTCCGTCCTTGAATCTTGTTATTTTATCTCTTTTTTTTTTTTTTTTTTTTTGGTTACGATTGAAGCCGAGACTAAGGGCTAATTAAGAGAGAGCAAGGGTGTGGATTTCATCCCCCGCCCCCCCACCCTCCCACCCTCCTTTCCTTTAGTGCACTCACTCAGGTATTCCTCTTTTTTTTGTTTCAAGAGGACATGAGATTAATTAAACATCTCAACAACAACAACAACAAAAAAGGGAATTTTAAGCTTTTATTTTTATAAAAAAAAAAAAAAAAAAACTAGACAAAATAATAAAACATTCTCTGTGTGTGTATTTTTTAATAAAAGTAAATTTTTTTTATTTTGTTTGTATAGGTGAATGTATAGTGATCGGTGTATTATTAATATCAATGAATAATAATCAGATTACCCTTATTATTAATTTATAAACATATATTAACAATAAAATTATATTTAGGAATTTTTATTTTTTGAAAAAATAAAATCCCTAGATTTTTTAAATTATATATATTTTGAAACCTTTTAGTTAATTAATTTCGACTAATGGAGGTATATTATTAAAAAAAAAAATCTTTACTTCAGTCTTGCAAAATAATCAATGACTTTAGGAAATTTTTTTATTTTTCTAAACAAAAATACACTAATAACAACTAAAATAAAAAAAAAATCATGAAACAAGCCCATTGATTTAAAAAATAAATAAAATAAAATAAAACCAAGAATTTTACATATTTAATTAAGTTTATATTTTGAAAAAAAAAAAAACCCAAGAATTAAAAATAAAATAAAACATATTGATATAATATTTATATTTTTATCAAAGAAGCGTTTTTTTCTTTATACCCTAGAATAAAACGTAATAATGAATAAATTAATAAATCTAGCAATCATAGTGAATTTAGTGTAGGCCTATTTTTGTTTAGAAAAATAAAAAATTTCCTAAAGTCATTTATTATTTTGGAAGATACAAGGAGGAAGATTGAAATAGTCTTTTTTTATAAACATTCACTAGTCAAAATTAATTAAAAAAAAAAATAATATTTAGTGATTTTATTTTTTCAAAAAATTAAAATTCCTAAAAATAAAAAAAAATATTGATATTTTTTATTTTTATCAAAGAATAAGAATAATTTTAAAAATCTTAGCAATCCGGGGGAATTTAAGAAATTTTTGTTTAGAAAAATAAAAAATTTCCTAAAGTCATTTATTATTATTTTGTAAGATACAATGAGGAATATTGAAATAGTCTTTTTTTTTTTAAACCTTCACTAGTCAAAATTAAATTAAAAAAAAAAAAAAAATATTTAGTGATTTTATTTTTCAAAAAAATTAAAATTCCAAAAAATAAAAAAAAAATAAATAAAAAAAAAATTGATATTATTTATTTTTTTATCAAAGAATAAAAATAATTTAAAAAATCTATCAATCATAGGGAATTTAGAAATTTTTTGTTTAGAAAAATAAAAAAGAATTTTCTAAAATATTAATTATATAATAATCATGATTATTATCGGGGGGTACACTCAATGGGAGGAATTTGAAATTGTGTGACGTCACGGCCACCCCAGTGAGAGTTTGACACTTTAAATCCGCTAGAGAGCAGGGTAGTCAACCGATGAAATGATCATGTGATTTCTATATATTACTATATTCAAATATTGTCAAAAAAGTTGAAATTGTCATTCAAAGAGATAAGTATTGGATTTCATTATATACTTAAAAAATATTTTTTTAATTATATTTATATGTTTATTAACTACATTTCCATTTATAATTTTTTAGGAAAAATAAAAAATGTTTAGCAAAAAATTGCAATAATTATGACAAACTAATGAAATTGATAACCTAAAGATCATTCGATTTGGGCACGAGTATTCCTAAAAATAACAGTCACCTGTGAGATCTTTTCCACAACAAATGGAAACATCCAATAAGATAAGTAATTTTTCTAATAAAACTATGATAAATATTAGTTGAAAATCAAACAATTGTCAATATTTTTGACAATAGTTTGAAAGACCCAAATATTGCTTTAAAATTTATTATAGAAATGGAGAAAGATCATCCATTAAAAATGATACATCAAATTCCTTGAAGTTTTTCTTTTGCAGAGGATTCAGATGTTATTCGTCGACAAAACTATCAACTGGACAACTCGCCAACATAAAAGAATTTTATATATTTAATTAATTAAGTTTATATTTTGAAAAAAAAAAAAAATCCCTAAGAATTAAAAAAAAATAAAAAAACATATTAGATATAATATTTATATTTTTATCAATGAAGCGTTTTTTTTTTCTTAATACCCCAGTATAAAACTTAATGAATAATTTAATAAATCTAGCAATCATAGTGAATTTAGTGTAGGCCTATTTTTGTTTAGAAAAATAAAAAATTTCTAAAGTCATTTAATATTTCGTAAGATTGAAATAGTCTTTTTTTATAAACCTTCACTAGTCAAAATTAATAAAAAAAAAAAATAATTTAGTGATTTTATTTTTTCAAAAAATTAAAATTCCTAAAAATAAAAATTGATATTTTTTATTTTTATCAAAGAATAAGAATAATTTTAAAAATCTATCAATCAATTTTTGTTTAGAAAAATAAAAAATTTCCTAAAATATTAATTTTATAATAATCATGATTATTATATTATACTATATTATAGTAATGCATTATTAATTCTGATTATTTTAAGTTTTTTTTTTAATTAATAGCAAAATCTTTTGACTAGTCAAAATTAATTGCCGGTGTAATTAAAAAAAAAATTTAGTGATTTTATTTTTTTCAAAAAATTAAATTCCCTAAAAATTAAAGAAGAAATTATAGGTAGGTATTTTAAAGAGAAAGAAAGAAAAAAAAAAGAAAAAGAGAGAGCCATATGTTGAAGAAATAAAAAGAAAGCAAAGCGATTTTGTTTTGTTATTTATTTAATAAAGAATAAGTTGTTGTTGTTGTTGTTGTTTTTCTTCTTCTCTCTGGTTGGCTTCATTAACGAGTATCGAAGGTTTTGCTGTTTTCCGTTTGAGTGATAAATCAAAATCGCAGCCAGCCGGGGGCCACAAGCAAGCAGTGAAATATGGAAGCTGTAAGGCTGCGCCTTATAACAACACCCCCCCCCCTCCCCTCCCCCCCCTCAATTCGACCACAATATTAGCCCTCGGGAATTATTTTCTTACCACTGTTATATGTTGGAAAAATAAAAATGAATGTGAGTAATTTATCGATTATGAATCTGTTGACATAATCCGACAACACGCGTAAATTAAAACAACAACAACAACAACAACAGAAGGGCTACTTAAATTTTCTCTATGTCCTTTTTTTTTTTTTTTTTTGATAATGGAAAAAATAAATAATTTGCTGGTGAATTATTGGAATGTGGTGTAGAGAGAGAGAGAGAGAAACTGGGTGGCTGGCTGGCAGTCGGGGGTGATTAATTGCCCGGGTTGAAAAAATGCAGATATATCATGGCCTTTTCCAAATGACGTATGGAATCAATGCGGGATTTGTGTTGTATGCCGGACGGTTATTGGTCGCAGGCAAACACACACACACACACATACATATATACAAAAATGAAATATATATTGATAAAAAACAACAACCAAAAAAAAAGGGTGTAAAAATAAAAATGATGGATTTGGCAGTTTACGATGACGACGACGACGACGACGAATACGAAGTGAGAGTATCCTCCCCCTCCCCTCTCATGAAACTTTCAATTTGTAATTAATATCTCTCTTTTTTTCGCATTCTCTTAACAACAACAACAACAACACCTGTAGAAAAGATACTCATTTTAATTACCATCATATATTTACTCATTTTTTTTTTTTTAATTGAAATATTTCGTTTTTATTTGATAGTTTAATTCTGCACTTTATTCTGATTGAAATGATATCCCACACTTGTATTTAAATTTATTGCAAATTTGTTCAAAAAGTGCTTAAACTCTTGAAGTGGAGAGCGTCACTGTCGGCCATTTTTTTTTTTAACAATAATTGCAATGAATTGAAATTAATTAATTTGTTTAATTGATTTTTGAAAGTATATATTTATTATTAGTAAATGATTAAAGTAATTATTGTAAATTAAATTTAAAAATAAAATTAATTTAAGAGAAATTTGATATTCGAATTTAAGACAGCGTAGAATAATCTAGAACTTTTTTTTATTTTCTTATTTATTACCGGCTGCGATGGAAGCTATTCAGCCCAATTTAGGACTTAATTGTTGAGGATTAACCTCAAAATTGCAACAATATATTTTTCTTTACTTACAAGGGGCAGTGTATAGCCTTCATAACACCGATTTGAACGAAAATTTTTGTATGTGTAATACTTAATGAAAAACAAATTTTGTTAAAGCGAGGGATCTACCCACCGCGGCTTTTGTAAATGTTATTGTTAGCAACGGCTTAAGACATGCTGGTGAAATCTTTAACATTTTTTTTTTAGACGAACGGTTGAGTAGTGCGTTCTCTCGCTTTAACAGAATTTGTTTTTCATTAAGTACTACACATAAAAAAAAAATTTCGTTCAAAACGGTGACATGAAGGCTATGCACTCCCCTTGTTAGTTAACATTTTTTTCTTTATTCGATATTCCTTATCTGCATTTAATTCGGATTAAAATGATATCTTACACTTGTATTTAAATTTATTCCAAATTTATTTTAAAAGTGCTTAAATTCTTGAGATGGAGAGCACCCCTCCCCCTCCTCTGACTGCCAAAGAATATTAATTTCAAAAAATAAAATACAAACAAAAACAAAATATTTCAATATATTGATTCAACTAGAGCCTACGGTCTTTAATTTAAATCTAAAAGCAGACGATAGATGGCGTCACTTGTTTTTCATTATATTAATTTGTTAGAATATTATTTTTTGTCCTTTTGTTGTGTAATTGAATCAAAGAAGACATCGGTTGCCTAAAAACGTGTGTGGCCACCACAGAACAAAAAAAAATCCAATCTCCGCCACGAACGATATTAATTCTTCAAGCTTAATTCATGTCCGGATGATGGAAACGTGTCATCTCATATCATCAGATGACACAACAACAACAACAACAAAAAGATAACAACTTTGTTTTTTTCGACTAAAAAAAAAAAAAAATTTAATAAAAAAGAAAGAGCAAATAATGCCCTTAGAACAATAATCAGAACGTTGCAGGCAGGAAATTAAATAAAAATGTTATTTAATTTTTTATTCACCGACGTTTCGGTCGCCAATCACGACCTTCACGAGGGCATATATTATAAAAGAATCACAATCTTGCAATTTCTTTATATGTATCCTAATATAAGAAATTGTATTTGATTGCAATAGTTATAAAAATACCTAAGATCGTGATTCTTTGAAAATATGTGGCCTGATGAAGGTCGTGAGTGGCGCCCGAAACTTCTGCGAATAAAAAATTAAATAATATTTTTATTTTATCCTTCGAATTCTGATTACATCTCTATAGCCTTAAAAAGTTTTAAGTAAAATATTAGAAAAATATATATTTTTTTTAAATGCTTTTATTTACCTTTCTCTTTCAAGGTCACCAAATTTGAGTCTTTGTTTAGGTCACTTCTCGATCAGCTAGAGGTGTGAAATTTGATATTTAAAGGTTATTTTTGATGACGCAAATTGTCAGTTGGTTTTTACAAAAAGAAACCAAACTAATGTGGTACTTTATTTGAAACTCTACGCGAATTAATCTATTTTCAAAAGACTTCCCGATGGGCTAGAGGCGTGAAATTTGATATTTAAGGGTCATTTTTTATAATAATAAATAATTTTTTAATTGAACCAAAATAGGTCAAACTAATGTGGTACTTTATTTGAAACCTCACGCAAATTAGTTTATTTTCAAAAGGTTTCCTGATAAGTTTTGGATATGAAATTTCATATTTACCGGTCATTTTTGATGACAATTATTATTTTGAAAGTTAATATAAAAAAATCACACGAAAAAAAGAATAAAATGCTTAAAATAAAAAGAAAATAAAAAAAAAGATTTAAAAAAAAAAGGCTTTTATTTAGATTGAACTAAAAAGAAAGAAATAATTTAATTGTTTTTGTTAAAATTGTTGAATATTTATGACTTAAAGTAAAAGCGTGGGGCGCGAGCCTCGGAATCACTTCAAAGCGCCACACGCTTTTATTTAAAGGATTTAAAAAAAATGCTTTTATTTAGATTGAACTTAAAAGAGAGAAATAATTTAATTGTTCTTGTTAAAATTTTTTAATATTTATGACTTAAAATAAAAGCGTGGGGCGCTTCGAAGTGATTCCGAGGCTCGCGCCCCACGCTTTTATTTTAAGACATAAATATTCAACAATTTTAACAAAAACAATTAAATCATTTCACTCTTTTTAGTTCAATTTAAATAAAAGCATTTTTTTTAAATCTTTTTTTTATTTTATTTTTTTAAATTAATAAGCAAGCTTAAGTATAAACTGATAATTCTTCTTCTTTCATGATGACGCAATAATTATAATAGAAGCGTTGTATTTTGACATAAATTCTGATTAAAAAAAAAAAAGAAAAAAGAAGAGGAATTTGATTATAAAACCATAAAGCATTGAGTGGGAACGTTTCGTTGTTTTATCTGATATGGTGGTGGTGTGTGTGTGTGTGCCTTTTACAAGGGGGTTGGATGGAAAAGAAGGAGGAAGCCTTTTAAAAAATGACCCCATCGAGAGATAAAAGAGGGCGGAATAAATTTGTAGCCATTTGATTGAACGGCTTGAAGAGAGAGAGAGAGAGAGAGGCTAAGAATTGCCTAATCCTTGTGTTCGGATCGAGATTATAGGCAGGCCTCCTGCATCCTGCATCCTTTTGTTCCCCCCCCCCCCAAGCAATTGCCTTCGTTCACCACTACATTTGAATTAGAATAGAAGAGAATCATCCCCCCCCCCTCCTCTTCCCCTTTTTATTTACCCTTCTCATTAACTATCTCGAGAAGAGATAGCGAAAGAGAGAGAAGGAAATATTTTGATCAAAATCTCAGATACACTGTTTAAAAACTTCCTATACAAGTACACTGTAAAAAAAAATATGAATTTTCAATCATTTTTCATATACTTCGGTGATTTAATATTAATATACCCAGGATATGAAATAAAATTAATATAAAAGTTTATGAACAAATTACCAACTTTTAAACTTATCTTTTTCTTTGTGTGCCGCCAAATTTTGAAATCGTTAAAAGTGTACCGCGACAAGTTGAGAATCACTGGTCTAAACGTTCTCAAATAACTCGACTACCTCAAGGAATTTTTATTAATATTATTTTATAATTATTTTAAGGAAACTTGAAATTATTCTTTTAAAATTTATTTCACAAATCTAAATTTATTAAAATCTGGTTTGAAATTCGCGCTCTAAACTATTTAAATATTTATGAAGTCATACTAATTAAATAATTTTTATAAATTAATTCAACTAAATAGCTATAAAAATTAAAATTAACAATTTTTACCAAAATAATTAATTTTAAAATATACAAGAAATTTGTTAGGTTGGCAACAAATTGAACTTTCTCATATACTATTCATAAACACTTTATGAAACAGAGTTCCTATACTTGTATAGGAAGTTTTCTGGAAGTTTTTTAACAGTGTATAGGAACTCTGTTTCATAAACTGTTTATGAATAGTATGTGAGAAAATTCAATTTGTTGCCAACCTAACAAATTTCTTGTATATTTTAAAATTAATTATTTTGGTAAAAATTGTTAATTTTAATTTTTATAGCTATTTAGTTGAATTAATTTATAAAAATTATTTAATTAGTATGATTTTAATATACTTTATAAATATTTAAATAGTTTAGAGCGCGAATTTCAAACCAGATTTTAATAAATTTAGATTTGTGAAATAAATTTTAAAAGAATAATTTCAAGTTTCCTTAAAATAATATTAATAAAAATTCCTTGAGGTAGTCGAGTTATTTGAAAACGTTTAGACCAGTGATTCTCAACTTGTCGCGGTACACTTTTAACGATTTCAAAATTTGGCGGCACACAAAGAAAAAGATAAGTTTAAAAGTTGGTAATTTGTTCATAAACTTTTATATTAATTTTAATTCATATCCTGGGTATATTAATATTAAATCACCGAAGTATATGAAAAATGATTGAAAATTCATATTTTTTTTTATAGTGTATCAGACTCTCTGGTTCCTTTATCTAACCTCTTCTATGCTAGGGAGGATGTCCTAGTTTGAGGAGGGACTCCCTCAGCACCGACTCCTTTCGAATGCATCACTGAGAGGCAACCTGCTTTAGGGATGTCACAGCAACTCCCTCTCCTCGTAGAGTTGCCTGATGGGATCCAATATTCCAATCCAGTGCCTGCTAGAGGATTTGTTTACATTAAATAAATATTTTTATTTAATGAAAAAATCCCTCAAGCCTAGGATTTTAACGCGGATCCTTTGTAGAGGCCGACATCCCAGCCCACTACACCAGTGTGACCTCTAAATTTAGTTAGGCCTTTAATTAGACCTATATAACAATCTATATATATATATATATATATATATATATATATATATATGTTCTGGAAGGTTTCCGCGACTGGATCTATGCGAAGATATATATACCCAGATAGCACACTTCGTCTTATGTACCTACCGTTTAGTTCCAGTTTACGGCCAAGACGTACCTGGACCTAAATGGTAAGTAAAGCGGGCTAACATGGCGGATACGTCCAATCATGTATGTACATAAGATGTCCCGCCCCGACCTATTCCAGACATACACTTAGAATTTTTTTCAAAAAAATATTTTTGTATTTTCAAAGTATTTTTTTCAGTTCCTCATACGGCTTAGAGATAGAATATTTTAAAAAAATGTTAATTT
>JAKCPI010007393.1:0-22196 GCA_023213315.1 Euborellia annulipes | reverse complement strand
TTATTCATTTTTCAAGAAAAGTGAGAGGTGATGACGTCGCCCATGACGAAAAAGAGATCTCTATTATTTAGAAAATGTGCTCTATAACCTTTATATTCGATTCAATTTATACAAAAATCAACAACCCAGGCATGAAATGATGATGATGATGATCATGATCATGACTAGGTCTAGAAAGAGATAGAGAGAAATCGTATACATTTGCTAAATCTAAAAAAAAAAATAAGAAAGAGAAAGCAAGTGAAATGGTGTGGGAAGGAAAGGGGATAGTAAGGTGTAGTAGGACAGGGATGTGGTGGTGAAGGGGTGTGGTGGGGAAGGAGGGTCGATGTGTTTTTGGCACTAACAAAGCCTTTATGGACGCATATGGCCCTAATGCCTGGACCTCTTCACTTTTCCTAATTGCCCGAAAGAGAGAGAGAAAGAGAGAGAGGAGAAACAAACATACATACAAGTACATACACGCAGAGCAACTAAACACACACTTACATATCTATTCACTACATTAATTAATTAATTGTATTTATAATATGTACATTCTCTTGGTTTGCCCGGGTTTAGAGAAACAAAAACAAACTTAATTGGACTTTTATACGATAAAATCATTTTTTTTTTTTTTTTTTTAAGTTCGTTTTGTGTTTTTATTTTCGCTTACTTTACACACACACACACACACCACCTCTAATTAGAAATCAGTGCTTTATTATTATTATTATTTATATTTATTTTATATTATCGTCAAATAATAAGGAAATCTTATTTTTTAAAATCAATTGTAAGATTTAATTAATAAATTTTGAATTTTATTTTAACTATTAAAAAAAAAAAATTGAATTTTAATGCTAAAGAGGTTATTATTTATATTTATATCCAATCTACATCTTCTATTTTCAGAGCAAGAAAGTGAAATTAGCTCCAATATATTGAATATTCCTTTTTTTTTTTTTAATTATTGTTTAATATAAATTAAATCTCTCAATTATTATTATTCAATAATTCCTAAGAAGTTAAAAATAATTAATTTTTAGAAAAGTCAGGTATTATACGTATATACACATATGGCCGGAATTTATCATTAAGGGACGCTTTTTTTTCTGACTTAAAAAAAAAAAACTAATTTATATTTTATTATTTAAAAAATAAAACAAATATCAGTTAACTCTTTTTTAAATAAATTTTAAATAATAATAATAATAATTTTAATAAAAGAAGAGGTTATATTTATATACGCTCTACATCTTCTCTTTTTTAAGTAAGAATGTGAAATTAGCATCAACATATTGAATATTTCTTTTTTATTTATTTATGAATTAAATTAAATCTCACAATCAATATTATTAAAAAAAAAAAAAAATTAATTATTAATTATATAATGAAGTGAATAAATAATTATCAGTGTAATTTAAAGAGTCGATTTTTTATAGAGCCTAAATTCAATAGGCAATATTTTTTTTTTTTTTTACACTCTTAAGTTGGCGATATAATAATAAAGATTTCCTTATTATTTGAAGACACACTCCCTGCGTATTTATTTATAATAATTTCGAGTTTATTATTAACTTATTTAAAGGGTGAATTTGCTTTGTACAAGTTTTTTTTTTTTTTTTTATTTTTTTATTAATATTAATAATAAGTTCATCAGAATATCACATTGCTGCTGCTGCTGCTGCTGGTGGTGGTAAAATGCGCGTCGCCGCCGGACGGCGGGGTAGATCTATGTACAAATGAATGGGGATGATGAGGATGATGAGGATGATGATGATGATGAGGATGATGATGCGGGAGGGTGACAATCGGTGGCGACGCGTCTACAACTCAGGGATTAGCAGCGGCTGCTGCTGCGGCGGCCGCTGCCGCTGCTGCCGCCGCTGCAGCCGCTGCAGCTGCTGCATCCATCTCCCGTCGGAGGCGTTTATTTGCACTGCTACTTGGTGTGCCGTGGCCACTACCACCACAATCGTCATCTTCCCGATCGCTCAATTCCCCTTCAGCTTCTTCTTGTTTCCGTTTTGCTGTTGCCATTTCGGCTGCATGCTTTTTACGCCATTTTGTACGCCGATTTTGAAACCACACCTGTAACAGCCAACAACAACAACAACATATAAATTAACACTAGCCTGTAAATAGTTATAAATTACGATCCTCTAGGCAGATATATTCTTAGTTGGATGATTTATTATCCCGCCCCCTCCCCCCTCACCATGGACTTTCTCTCTCCCCTAAAATTAACATTTCCTTCAGCCCTCTAGGGGTTCGTTGCTGGCGCGCAACGAGGGGCATTTTGTTTTTTGTTTAATTAATTAATAGAGAAAGAAGGAGGAAAAAAAAAACATCTGTTTCAAGGGAAAATAATAAAATCAATCAAAAAATCCACAAAAAGAGATTAAAAAGCGGATAAAATGAAAAGAAACTGAAGGAGTTAATGGCGTAGCTATTTGGAAATAATGGCGACAATTTTGAAAATCTATTTGAGTTAATATCATCATCATCATAAAGGTACGTGTACACTGTAGTTTTTTTTGCTAGATTTAGTCCCGCTAGAGCTATACGAGACTCAAACTACAAAGGGACACACCATTGAGAGCCCTCTAGCTAGATTGAGTCTAAGGTCTAGCGAGATTGACATATATCTAGCTAGAGTAGCAGTGGACACACCTCCGAGACTTTCTCTCTAGAGTGATCTCGCTCTATTTGACTGATTAAATAGAGCAGTTGCTCTAGCTGCTTTTGACAATCTCTCTTTTCCTTATTATTGAATCTATCTTTTTTTTTTTTTTTTTTTTTTTTGAAAAAAACCTTCATTAAGATTTAAACTTTCGATCGTTGGTTCTCGTTGAAACAATTTGTAAATTAAAATTAAATATACAAATTAAACACTAGGTTATTTGTTTCAAAGGTTTTATTAATTAAAAATTAACACTTAATAATAATTGTCCCCATGACCTCCCGTGATTGGAACAAGCTCCCTGCGTCTATCTTCCCCAAAACCTACAATCTTCAGACTTTCAAGTCTAACCTCAACAGGCATCTTCTCAGTTCCCGCAGTTGAGTTTCCCCTTTATGCTTCTCCTTTTGTTTTTATTTTCTTCCTGGCTGCATGTGACTATTGGTCATTATAGGTCTTCGGACCTTATGCACCCATTCAAAAAAAAAAAAAAAAAAAAAAAAAAAAGTTAAATAAATAATTCTTTATTCTTTACAATATTTATTTGATAAAACTGGATATAAATTTATTTATTTTTTTTATTTTTAATTTATATAAATAGAGATTAAATTGTTTGAAAGATATTCCAAATGGCTATATATATATATATATATATACATTCTACATCTCTTTGAAATAAAATCAATTCTTGCGGTTTAACCTCAAAAAAAAAAAAAAAAAAAAAATTAATTGTAATGCTAAATAAAATAAATAAATAATTATTATCAATGAAAAAAATTATATTTTATCCATTTAAAAATTAAAAAATTAAATCTCACAATTATTTTTTTATAATTCGTCATATACCATATATTAAATTTCAACTTTCCTATTTTTGTCGTCACGGCTTGTGACGTTATGGCTTGTAGCGTCACCGCCTTGACGTGACGTCACGGCTTGTAACGCGACATGCTGATCGAAAAAATTTGAGGGGATAAAATAAAAGTTTCACTTTAAAAAAAAATAATAATAAATAAGATTTATTTTATTTTTTTTATTTTTAAATTAATTAACAATTAAAAGACTCAATCCTTGAGTATGTTCATCTTGTATCTCAGTGTGTTAATAAATAAAATGTTTTAAGAATTCCGTTCACCGCCTATTCATTCTTTTATTAGAACCAAGGGAGTAAGAAAAAAAAAAAAAGAGAGTACAAGGGCTAATTACTCGGCGGGTTTTTACTTTTTAATTTTTTCCCTCCTTTCTTGGCTTTAATCTCTCAGAGGAGAGAGAGAGGAGGGGGGGGGGGGTGGGGGGGGGGGGGAGGAGGAGGAGGTTGGTAATCAAGTGTAATTATGCGTTGTATTTGCAAATTACACGGTATTTAGGCCGGCATGTAATGCTCATCAATCATGGGGGCGGGAGAGAAGCAAAGAGGGCGGGAAAAGCGCGCGCGCGCCTTCTAAAAGGGGGCGGGGCATACAGATGAACTCTCTACGGCCTGGCGGGGCGGAGGGGGGGGGGGGGGAGGGGGGGGTTAATAGCAAGCAAGCAACCCTCTTCTTCTTTTCTCTCTCAGACCTCTGCTTGCTGCTATAACAAATTGGCCAGGGATTTAAGGGCAAAAATACTCTCTCTCTCTCTCTCTTACAGGCGGCAATTTACTCGATAGCCAGACAATTAATTCATTATAATCCCTTATTTATGTTTTCGAAATAAATAAATAAATAGTATATGTATTATAAAATAACCAAGAGAGAAGTGGAAGAGGTTTTATTTTTTTTTTTTAACTAATCCTTTGCAACTTTGTATAAAAATCAACACTTTATCAAAAAAAAAAAAAAAAATTAATAAAAGTGTAAAATATCTGCTATTTATTAATCATATTTGGAATGTAGGAAGATTTATTGCGGTTTTTAACCAAGATGTTGTGGTTCAATAAAAACAATAAGAACAATGGTTTATTGTTGTCTGCTTTATTTTTGGTCTGGCGACTGGCTAGCATCAGTTTCGGTAGTCCGAACCACCATCTTCAGGCCTGTAAAATACATTTTTTCTTTTTTTTTTTTTAATTTACTTATATTATAATATTACATAAGTTTGTCGTTACAATGATTGTACTCTATGTTTGAAATTGAAATTGAATTGAAAAAAATTTATTTGTTCAACAGTGTTTGTTTTACAAATGGAGTTGAGTGGTTACAAAAAACAAAACAAATAAATAAAATAAATACACAATTATTGTTAATTTAAATCTTCGGACAATTCCAAAACAAATGTTCTAGTTTTAAGAGCACTTTTTATAAAAAAATAAATGTTGTTAAGTTTTTCAATGTCTTTTATTATTATTAGATTAAGGAAATACATACGAATATACAGTATATATATATTTTTGTTGCCCAATCTTGTAGCAAGATCTGGAAAAATTATTATATTTTATTGAGATAAATTTTGTGAAAAAGTATTTTTACTAGGCTGGCTTATTATAAGTTCTTAAAATAATTTTTTTAACTATAATTATATATATACCTTCACATATGGGGCTATGAAAAAAAAAAAAAAAAAATATATATATATATATATATATATATACTGTATATTCGTTTTTAATTATATAAGTGATTCCGTCAAATACAAAATTGGTGTTAAAATAAATAGAGACATTTTAATATCTCTGATTCAAATATACTTGATGAGAGACTACACCTTAAAATGGATTTGAGCTTTATTCAGGTAATTTTTTGTAATAAAAAAATCTTGAGAAATGTATAATATGTTTTAATAGTTTAAATTGACATAGAGTACAATCATTGTAACGACAAACTTATGTAATATTATAATATAAGTAAATTAAAAAAAAAAAAAAAAAAAATGTATTTTACAGGCCTGAAGATGGTGGTTCGGACTACCGAAACTGATGCTAGCCAGTCGCCAGACCAAAAATAAAGCAGACAACAATAAACCATTGTTCTTATTGTTTTTATTGAACCATAACATCTTGGTTAAAAACCGCAATAAATCTTCCTACATTCCAAATATAATTAATATACATAATTGCGCTAATCCAACAAAAAAATATTTATTAATCTTAAGGAAATGGATTTGCAGCCAAGGAGAATAAAAAAAAACTATTTAGTTTCTTTCGGTCGACGTTTCGGACGCCAATCGCGTCCTTCCTCGGGACCAAAGATTGTTAGAAAGCACACATAGATTTTGTTGTGGCATACATAAAATATTTGAACAATATTGATAATGGCATCTTTTTTGTATAAGGGAAGAGCTCTCTGCTTTCTAACAATCTTTGGTCCCGAGGAAGGACGCGATTGGCGTCCGAAACGTCGACCGAAAGAAACTAAATAGTTTTTTTATTCTCCTTGGCTGCAAATCCATTTCCTTAAGATTAAAAAAAAAATTGTTAATCCACCAACAACAAATACGTTAATTATATAAATTAATAAGATTAATGCCATCTTCAGTTAAAAAGAAGAAATGGATACAGTGGCGGTTTATAAGAGCCTAGGCGCAAAAAAAAAAAAAAAAAATTAGCCCCCGGATAACAAAAATGTCATTGGAAATTCTAAATAAAAAACGTAATCTATATATATATATATATAATTCGCTAATGTCAGTCTGTCTGTCGTCTGTCACGCTCTATTTAGGCAACTTCCCGTTGGAATTTTGAAATGAAATTTTTTATGCATAAAGAGGACCTTCTCGGGATTACAGGAAAATTATTTTCATCCCGAAATTCCTATAACCTTTTGAGTTATTAATTCTTAAAGTTACGATTTCTCCCATAGGAAATGTATAGAGAGATATTTATGTATTCTTTTCACTTGTGTATTCCATGAATGTAAACAAATCCTCAAGCAGGCGTTGAATTGGAATAGAATAATAATAATAATTTTCTTTCCTTAAGGTTGTTCGGACATTAAAGCACTTTGTTAGATTAAAAGCTAATTTTTTAATATGTTATTAATCACTATCACATACGTATAAAATAAAATTTTGAAGCAGATCTGACACAGGGTTATCGTGTAATTATATTTTAAAAAATTGAAATTTAACATGTAGTCTATGGGGAATAACGACGAAACGCACACATATTGAATTATATAGCCACCTACCTCTGCATTAGATACAAAAACAAAAAAACTTACATTTTATTAATTCACTTCCGAGGAATACGTTAAAAATAAAATCAAAAGTTTCTGCCGTCCGCTTTTAAAGATATTTTAACAAGAAAGTCAAAAAATTCTCCAAAATGACAGTCGCCAATATTTAAAAAAAGAGACTCAGACCAGTCCGGCAACGTCGCATAACATAATTGTCTTTTCTCGATGTTAGTTACATATTTTTTTTCCATTTGACGATATTTTTTCTCGCAAATCGTCCATTGTATTTAAATTGATTTGCATTAAACATTGTAATATATTAAATAAAATAAAATTTAAGGCGTTTAAGATTTAAAATAGATAGTTGATGAATGCAATGTTGCCAGTTCTATATTACGTGAAAAACTGCTCAAGTCGAAAGTCATTCATTTATTATTTTTGGTAATTAAATTATTAACTTAATCCAATTATAAACTCTGATAGGTCACGACTAAATTTTAATAAGGAATTTTGGCATTCAAATTTTTAATTTTATTTAAAAAAAAATTTAGATTCTATTATGACTTACGGGGTATTATCCGAACAACCTTCACTCTTGGTTGAATTTAGGTGGTAGGTTTTTAAATTATTAATAAAATTTTTAAATTTTATTAACAGAGGTTTTTTATTACGTTGGTTTACATTGCGGGCCGTTTACAAATGTTTCGGCTTTCGCCATCTTCAGAACTTTAAAATAAAAACATTTTTTGTACAAAGATTTAATATATTAAATATAAATTTTTTTTAAATTTTTCTAAAATTTTTTTACCTCTTGTATCCCTGTCGATACAATCCCAATGAGATACCCCATAGATATTTTAATTTCTTCAACGTATCAAAATGAAAAAAAAAAAATCTGGTGTGACTGGCGCACAGCACACAACTTTCTCTTACCTTCGGTATTCGAAAGTTGTGTACTGTGCTGTCACACCAGATTTTTTGTGTCGACATGTATTTAGTTTCCGACAGTATGGTACATTCGATTTTCAAGATGTAAAATTTATAAGTATGGCAAAATGTTTATATTTTGTTACCATGGCAACCATTTCTCCTATCTTTTCTATGGAGAACAAGAGTAAAGTGGTCTTCAGAAGATTTCAATCACAAAATGAGAATATACATTTTAAAGAGAATCTAAAAAATAATTGATTTTTGAATTTAAAAAAAAATCGTTGGAGCAAATTTAGAGAAAATCGAAAAAAACTGAAAAAGTGCATCAGTAAAGTACTAGTACTCTTTGGCCGATTTTGTTCAAAAGCTTCGTGTGACGTCCCATGGGGGTGCCTAACTTAAATATAAAATTTCAACCTCCTAGCTCTTTTCGTTCTTGAGATATTTTGTTCACAGACACACACACAGACACACACACAGACAGACCATGTCGCAAAAACCACTTTTTGGATTCAGGGGACCTCAAAACGTGAAGATCCATCAAAATCTCGACATCGAATTTTTGACATGAATCCAATACTTTCTCTCTCTCTCTCTCTCTCTCTCCATATATATATATATATATATTACATATATACATAGGTAAGAGAAAGTAAAAAATATAACAGAGACCTATACTGTTTAAAGGTGCGATCACACCGGGGCCTGACTTGTGTTTACTGACTGGAGTTCTAACCGAATCCGAATTGAGGGGAGTCACACACTAAAACTTGAATGAAGTGACGTTATCTTAGTTTTCTGTTATTTTGTATATAAGCATGTCGTCGGAGTAAACAATGTTTTTTACTTGAATGATACTATTTTCCTTCCCAGCAATTTATTTCTAAATAAACTTAATAAAACTAATTATCGTTATATCAAGAATTATTTTTACTAAATTTTAAGTAAAAATATTTCTTAATTGACTATTTAAAAAATAATATTTTATTAATTAAAAAAAATTTGGAATCTATTTGTTTTTGACATACCCATATTCGACGGGCGCCTAGGCGCCCCGCCTAATACGCTGACCCCCATTGATTTTCGTTGATCTTTTAACAATAAATACTTTATAAATGTTTTTATATATAATGTATCTTTTATAAACGCATAAAAATATATGAATATAGGCCATTAGGGGATCAGTTGTTAGACTAGCCTGCCATCTATTGCAAGAATGCTGAACTAATTTGACAGTTGAATTTTAAATAAATCATCTAAGCTTATTTTAAAAATTTCTTAATTAATATGTGATTAATAATAACAATAAATTCATTTTTAAATTTTAAAAAAAATTAAAGATTATTGGGACAGATTGTTTTTGTATTTGCTTGATAACAAAAAAATTAATTACGATAATTTTTTAATAAGTCATTAAACAAATTATAGCTCGATGTCCCAATAATCTCTTATGAATTTAATTCATTTAAAAAAAAACCGCATTGGCCCGGAGCTCTCGGGGCTCAGAGATATAGGGTATTTTAAAAATAAGTTCGCCCCTTTCCCCCGAAAAAATTGAATAAACACCTCTGGTACAAAATGTATATAGACCTCCTCTTCTAGTGACGCCCAACTGACGCGTGGAAATATTTTTTTTATCAATCAGCAAATTGCACAAATGAATATCGGAGAGAAAATATGATACCATCATCAGTTTGTCCGTTTAGCAATCACCTTTTATTCTCTCTCTCTCTCTCTCTCTCTCTATCTTCTACCCTCCGCATGCTAAAACACGTTGTAATTGGCTTTCTGAAAGGAACCAATCCCCTCTACAAGACTTGATTTTGCACACTCATCTATACCTGCAGTGTTGCCACATTTTATGTTCAAATCGGCGCTAGTAGACTAATGCCGGCTTGCAAGAAATCAGTTCTATAAATATCTAACAGTCTGTTAGTAAACATGGCTTTGGGTGTTAAAATTGGCAAGCAACTTTAAAGGAACCGTTAACTATTCCCTACTATTAAGATATATAGATAGATGCAAAACAATTGGGCCACCGAAAATGACAGCTCTCTATGTAGTTGGCCATTTGACCGCAAGGGCGCATTGTCAAATTGTATAATTTATAATAGTACCAAAATTATAAAAGAAATAAAGATAGTAATTATATTTGTATTCTTTGAATTTTAATTGTTAATATTAGGTTACAAAACAAAAAATGTTTAAATATTTAAATATCGTAAAATAAAAATAATAAATACGTTGGTAGATCTGACTGTCAGATGTTAAATGATAAAGAAACTGGGAATATACAATAACCTCACTTTTTCTCTTCATCGAATGAATATCTATAATAATTAATAATATCGCTTAATACGTTTCAGAAACTAAAGAAAACTCAATTAAATTAATGTATTTCTATCCTACCTCTCTCGCGTGATAATATAGTCACTAAATTATTGTTTATTTCAATGAAACAATTCAGGTTAGTGGACACTTTATACTTTAAAGCTCCGAATTTCAACATTTAGTTTAAATACCTCCCCAATATGGGACACGAGTATATTTCCTCTAAAAGAATTCAAGTTGGTCAAACTGAACTTGACTGAGTTGTTTTGAATCTCATGACGAAAACCGAAACGTCAAAGTCTTAATAGATGTAAGTTAAAGTGACTTTGGTTAAATGTGTGAATCCAGAGAGAGACTTAATCGAATTGGCGTTGCATGTAATCGTATTGTTGGCAAACATGTGTAGTGATAAGGCGCGGCGGGGGCGGGGATGGGGGGGGGGGCGTGTGCACGTGTGAGCTGAGCAGAGAGAGACACACACGCGCGCGCGTGTTTGGACCACCCTCTTCTCTTCTCTTGTTATTATCGGCACGCGTTCATCCCCCACCCCCACCACCCCCGATACACAACACACAGTTAAGATTAAATGTTGTGATTAGATCAAGGGATGAAATGAGAGAGAAAACAAATTAGATTATTATTATTATTTGTATCAAATCGATTAACTCGATTAAAATAAAATACCCGTCAGGAGCGACGTCTAAACGTGCTTTAAAAAAAAACTAGACTATTATAAGAAATTTTTCAATGCGGTTTTTTTTAAATGAATTAAATTCATATTAGAGATTATTGGGACATCGAACTATAATTTTTTTAATGACTTATTAAAAAATTATCGTAATTAATTTTTTTGTTATCAAGCAAATACAAAAAAACAATCTGTTCAAATAATCTTTAATTTTTTGAAAATTTAAAAATGAATTTATTGTTATTATTAATCACATATTAATTAAGAAATTTTTAAAATAAGCTTTGATGATTTATTTAAAATTCAACTGTCAAATTAGTTCAGCATTCTTGCAATAGATGGCAGGCTAGTCTAACAGCCGATCCCCTAATGGCCTATATTTATATATTTTTATGCTATTATAAAAGACAAGTCGTGAAAGGCGCGGCTTTGCCGAACAAGGCACTGCAAGCTAGCGTCTCGAGACGTGATCATAGTTTTTCCCATAATTTTGAACCTGAAAAGTTTTATTCCTAATAAAAGGCGGGCGAAGCCGCGGCTTTCACCTTACTTTAGATTAATAATAACAGTCAAAGTTATTTAAATTCAGTATTTAATTTAATTTAATTTTTTTAGTATTTAAAAATTATTTTAAATATTTAATTTTTAATTTAATAATTTTTTTTTTAATATTTTACTAATTTTTAATTTTTTTAAATTTTTTAAAGATATATTTTTAAATTTATTTAAATTAATTTTTTAATACAATATAGTATTTAAAAATTAAATATTTATCAGTTTAATTTATTGAAATTAATTTGTTTAATTAAATTTGTTTGAATGCCAACTCAAATTAATAATATTTTTACAAATACAAATTATAATTTTTTATTTGATAATTAAAAATTGAACTGATAAATATTTAATTTTTAAATAACTATATTGTATTAAAAAATATAAATAAATAAACTTAGAAAAAAATTAAAAATTATTAAAATTATTTAAAAAAAAATTATGAAATTAAATATTTAAAATGATTTTTAAATACTGAAAAAATTAAATTAAATTAAATACTGAATTTAAATAACTTTGACTGTTATTATTAAAATAATAAAAATTTGATACATTTGAGTTGGCATGCCTGATTTGAAACCAAGTGCCAAATTTGAACAAATTGACCGTTATTAATTAATTAATTAATTAATTACAATTAAAACAAAATACATGTTGCACAAAAATAACTATTCAATGAGATCTCACTCGTCAAATTTGATCTACTGTGGGCTGAGATTTCGCGTTTACAGACAGACAGACAGAGGGACAGTCGCCTTTTATATACACTGTAAAAAAAACTTCCAGAAAACTTCCTATACAAGTATAGGAACTCTGTTTCATAAACTGTTTATGAATATATATGAGAAAGTTCAATTTGTTGCCAACCTAACAAATTTCTTGTATATTTTAAAATTAATTATTTTGGTAGAAATTGTTAATTTTAATTTGAATTTTTATAGCTATTTAGTTGAATTACTTTATAAAAATTATTTAATTAGTATGATTTTAATATCTCATAAATATTTAAATAGTTTAGAGCGAATTTCAAACCAGAATTTAATAAATTTAGATTGTGAAATAAATTTTAAAAGAATAATTTTAAGTTTCCTTAAAATAATTATAATATTAATAAAAATTCCTTGAGGTAGTCGAGTTATTTGAGAACGTTTAGACCAGTGATACTCAACTTGTCGCGGATACACTTTTAACGATTTCAAAATTTGGCGGCACACAAAGAAAAAGATAAGTTTAAAAGTTGGTAATTTGTTCATAAAATTTTATATTAATTTTAATTCATATCCTGGGTATATTAATATTAAATTACCGAAGTATATGAAAAATGATTGAAAATTCATATTTTTTTTTACAGTGTACAGTAGATAGATACATAATATATAATAACATTTATAAAGTATTTATTGTTAAAAGATCAATGAAAATCAACCAAATGTATTAAATATTATTAGCTACCATTATGACATCTCTTGGCAAATTTTTGAATTACTTGATACTTTTTATGACACACAACGCCATTTTATCGGGAAAAACATGCGTAACACCGTTCGCCCTTAAAAAAAAAAAAGAAAATTTCCTATATATATATATTTTTTTTAGTCTTATTGAATGAAATCTTTGCTATTTAAATAAATGTTTGTTTACATTTTCTAATTAACTTTGCGACCAATGTCTTTGTCTCTTTCATTTTAATTTGTACCGGATTTAATCAGCGCTTTCTCTCTTCTCTCTCCGAGAGCCCGCGCGCACTGTTTTCATTAAATGTTGCTCTGGTTTTCTTTAATAGGTTTTAATATCGCCTGGGGACGTCTTTTAATCCGCGACTCTCCGTGTGGCTGATTATTTTTATATGTAGACGAAGTAAAGGGCGGCCGAGAGGGGGAGGGGGGGGCTAATTTAATGGAGTAGCCACCGAGGGAGAGAGAGAGACGAAACGACGACGACGACGACGGAACAAAAAAAAAAAAATATTAAAATAAGAAAATGCAAATGTTTATAATAGCGCCCTGACGCCATAATAGCCAACCCTCCGTCCTTGAATCTTGTTATTTTATCTCTTTTTTTTTTTTGGTTACGATTGAAGCCGAGACTAAGGGCTAATTAAGAGAGAGCAAGGGTGTGGATTTCATCCCCCGCCCCCCCCCCCCACCCTCCCACCCTCCTTTCCTTTAGTGCACTCACTCAGGTATTCCTCTTTTTTTTTTGTTTCAAGAGGACATGAGATTAATTAAACATCTCAACAACAACAACAACAAAAAAAGGGAATTTTAAGCTTTTATTTTTAAAAAAAAAAAAAAAAAAACTAGACAAAATAATAAAACATTCTCTGTGTGTGTATTTTTTAATAAAAGTAAATTTTTTTTTATTTTGTTTGTATAGGTGAATGTATAGTGATCGGTGTATTATTAATATCAATGAATGATAATCAGATTACCCTTATTATTAATTTATAAACATATATTAACAATAAAATTATATTTAGGAATTTTTATTTTTTGAAAAAATAAAATCCCTAGATTTTTTAAATTATATATATTTTGAAACATTTTAGTTAATTAATTTCGACTAATGGAGGTATATTATTTAAAAAAAAAATCTTTACTTCAGTCTTGCAAAATAATCAATGACTTTAGGAAATTTTTTATTTTTCTAAACAAAAATACACTAATAACAACTAAAATAAAAAAAAATCATGAAACAAGCCCATTGATTTAAAAAAAAATAAATAAATAAAATAAACATAAAACCAATATTATTATTATATTATATTAAAAAATATCTGGAAAATGTCTTCTACTTAAAAAAAAAAAAAAGTTCAGGTCGAAAATTCTCAAAAAATCCGAAAAAAATTCATAACTCGAAAACTTTAAAAAAATCACATAAAATACATGGAGGTGATTCTGGTACCCCAAGGGATGCTCTATCTCTGGACTTCCGCTTGACACTATTAGTACACCCCGTATAGATACACTGTTAAAAATTTTCGAGCCATATTCATACACATGTATAGGAAGTCTGTTACACAAACTGTTTATGAATATTCATTTTGGGTATATGAGAAAGGTCATATACCAAAAATGAACTTTCACAAACCCAGATATGAAATTTTTCATATTCGGGTATATGAAAAAATTCATTTTCGGTTATATGAATAAATTCATTTTTGGTATATGAAATTTAAATTACGGGTATATGAATAAATTCATTTTTGGTATATGAAATTTAAATTACGGGTTTATGAGAAATAATTTACTTTTTTGTGAAAAATGAAAGTAGGAGAACTTTTAATTATAGACCACATATTTGTATTAAATATTTATTAAAAATATATAAATACTGTACAAATATATATATTTTTAATAAATATTTAATACAAATATGTGGTCTATAATTACAAATTCTCCTAATAATAATATTTCAAACCACAAAAGCTTTAATAAACAAAAATTAAAGTCCTTACGAGTTTATAGTTTTGAGGGAAAGTGAGTGGTCTAGGTGAAATAATAGTTTTTTTTATTTATTTTATTTTTTATTTATTAAAAAAAAATTATATTATATTAAAATATACAATTTTACTAAATAATAAAACAAATTAAAGTATTAAAATAATAAATTTGTATCAAAAAATAAATTTTTATACATTTCCAAGTAAATTTAACACAAATACAAATCATTTTAATTATTTAATACAAAAAATATGTCGATTTTCATCTTCTTTGAGAAGAAATAAAGAGTTACATTTTCATTTGCAGTTTGGAGTTTATTCCCTGGCTGGAGTATAAACTAACCTCACCTGAAAAATGACAAACAATAATGGATTTGAAATTGAGATAAAAAAAAAATTTCAATGAAAAAATTCAAATTCAATACTTACGATTTTGTTAGTAAAATGTTCCTATTTCAATATATTGATTAAATATTTATATTTCATTTTAAATAATAATACACTTTCAATTATCTATGCGTTAAATCAGCTACTTCAAAAACAGAATTTGGTCAAGGTTTGGTGCCAACCTGGTGCCAACCTAACCAATTTCTTGTATATTTTAAAATTAATTATTTTGGTGAAATTGTTAATTTTAATTTTAATTTCTATAGCTATTTAGTTGAATTACTTTATAAAAATTATTTAATTAGTATGATTTTAATATACTTCATAAATATTTAAATAGTTTAGAGCGCGAATTTCAAACCAGAATTTAAAAAATTTAGATTTGTGAAATAAATTTTAAAAGAATAATTTCAAGTTTCCTTAAAATAATTATAAAATAATATTAATAAAAATTCCTTGAGGTAGTCGAGTTATTTGAGAACGTTTAGACCAGTGATTCTCAACTTGTCGCGCAGTGCACTTTTAACGATTTCAAAATTTGGCGGCACACAAAGAAAAAGACAAGTTTAAAAGTTGGTAATTTGTTCATAAACTTTTATATTAATTTTATTTCACATCCTGGGTGTATTAAAATTAAACTACGAAAAGTAATTGAAAAAAGAAGGAAAATTCATATTTTTTTTAAAGCGATACTTATTCATATACTTGTATATTAATTTTAGCTCATATCCTGGTCTATTAAAATTAAACCACCAAAGTTTATGAGATATGAATGAAAATTCATATTTTTTTTACAGTGTAGCCTTGGCAAATAAAATTTTATGAATGGAAAACATTTGGATTTCTTTGAAAAAAAGAAGTAGGTATAAAGTTTTGCATTAATGATCAACAAATTAAATGAGTTATGATAAAATTAAACGATATTAAGTTTAAAAAAAATTCTAAATAGTGAATAAATTTATGAAATTAATAATGTAATTATTAATAGGATATATTAATAATACATGAGGTATTATTAATAATCTTTCCATTTAATTAAATACAATTAATTGTTTTAATATACATCTGTAGTTAATGATCTGACCTTTGGTTAATGTTTGGAACAAGAAATTAAATTATTAATTGAAATTTTCCTTGTTAAAATATAAAATTCTGAGGTGTGGAAAAAATGCATACGCATGATACCATTTAATTAAATAATTCAATGATTTTAAAACAAATTGAATAGAATCTTAATAAAGATTGCGCAATGGTTGTCCTCGCACTCCATGTTTATAATCAATTATTAAGAATACATAAGAAATCAGCGTGATGCATATCTCCTTATTGATTTTATTTATACTGTAACAGGTATAGAAAGTAATTATTCAGTTCGTTTTCCAATTCTTTTTATTTTATAATATTTTTTATTTCTCTCTTTTTGGTTTTTATCAAACTTTAATCAGAGTTGACACTCCTAATTCTAATAGTTCATGTTCTTTATAATTATAACGGAAGCCTCTCTGACAGTCAGGGGCATATATAAGGGGGGCCGAGGGAGCCCCGCCCCCCCCCCCCGAAATTTTCCAAACACATATACATATATAGGGATATACAGACATCAGCGCAACAAATTTTTCCGCAGGATGGAAATCTTTGGTTCCGCAAAAGAAAAAAAAGTTCCGCAAAAAATTTCGTGTGAAAAAAATTTAGTTTATTAAAAAAAAATTTTCCTCAGAAAAATTTTTAAGTTCAGGCTCCCCCCTTCCCGAAAAAAATTTCTATATACGCCCCTGCTGACAGCCTATCTTTCTATCCAAAGGGGAGGAGACTCGGGTCCCTCTGCCCGAGGGGGGCCTGGAACACTAGTGTCATTAAATAAAATTAGCTATCTAATAATACAGTATGGGAAGTTAGAGATCCACAGATTCAATTAAAAAAAAGCAATTCTACTTTTAACACTTTTAAAGGTGGTATTTATTTATTTTTATTCACAGTAAATTTTAAATATATCCTAGAGTCATAGAAAAGAAATACAAAAGGGTAGAAAGATCCGACTGGTGTTGGCTTGACCTGTACTCTCCTAAGGCCTTTGTCTCACTTTCAAATTCCCATTTTATAAAAAAAAAAAACTTTTTAATCTAACATTAATTAAAAATGGAAAAAAAAATATTATTAGATGATTTAAAACATTTCTTGAAAGCTGGCAAAATAGAAATACATTTTTTTTCGAAAAAAATTTATTTTTAATGTAAAATTTTAAAAATTAATTCTTAAAAATTAGATTTGTAATTATATTCTGGCAAACAAGTACAAAATGCTCCTTTAAATTACCGAAATTACGAAAAAATAGTGTGCTGTGCGACGAGTCACACCAGATTACCCCCCCCCGAGAAACACCTCTGGATCCGCCCTTGGTTCAGATGGAGACGAAACGAGAATAAAACAATATGTTACTTTCTCTTACCTCTATATATACGTTAATATGTAAAGAGAGAAAGTATTGGATTCATGTCAAAAATTCGATGTCGAGATTTTGATGGATATACACGTTTTGAGGTCCCTTGAATTCAAAAAAGTGGTTTTCGCCACATGGTCTGTGTGTATGTGTATGTATGTTTGTCTCTCAATGGTGTATTCATTGAGTTTGCCAATATTCTCATAAGAACTGAAGATGGCCTCATCAAAATCTCGACATCGAATTTTTGACATGAATCCAATACTTTCTCACTATATATATACATAGGTAAGAGAAAGTAAAAAGACAATTGATGATCACATCATTTATTTCCATTTAAATCTGAAAATTTCATTCCTAAGTAATTTCGAAACAAGAAAAGATTTTAGATATAATAAAATTTTATATAGTAGCCTTTATATATGTTATCCAATTAAAATTCAAGAAGAGAAGGTCACTTTCTTCGTCCTTGGTAGGCTCTTCGAGTTCTCAGTCAGTGCCGCTCTCTGGTGACAAAACCAGGAAACTTAACGCCTGATAAATAGGCTTCCAAATAAACATGAATGGAAATAGAATTGTCGAGCTTCAAGTTGCGCTATGTGATTGCTTGTTAAACATGTCTTATTTGCTATTGTAAAATTATCTATTTGTTTTTCTTGAGAACTCAATTTGATGTCTAATAAAAACACATCAAACAAAATATTAGAGATTTTTTATTTAGGTCTAGTTCGAATTCTTATTAAAGATTTTGTCTTTTGTATTATTATGATTAAATATTTTTCGAGTTAAGATAATAGTATTCAAAATACCTCGATTCGGACTTAACTAGAAATAGATATACAGTATTTAACAAGACTGTGAGTGTTGTTTATTGGTGAGGCCAAACATGGCCCCCGGGAATCGAACCCAGGATCTCCAGCTCTTATGGGGCATATGTTTGCTGTCCATTGCACCAGGCTAGGTCGAGGGTCCGGGTGGCCGGAAAGGCTGGAGATCCTGGGTTCGATTCTCCCGGGGACTATGGGATGTTTGTCCTTACCAATAAACAACACTCAGTCTTGTACAATAAAAAAAAATTATTTTTATGGGAGTTTTTAATTATAGACCACATTTTGTATTAATTATAAGGTGGATCTCAATTTTTTTTTTTGAGTTTGAAAAAAAGTACATTAGTAAAGTACTAATACTCGAAGTTTTTTTAAAGACGAGATCAAACGGAATTTATTTTGTATACCGCAAATAGTAAATATAGAATATTAGAAAGAAATCGGTAAAGATAATTTCGAGAAAATAGGAATAACTAAAAAAAGTACCTCAATAAAGTACTAGTACTTGAAGTTTTCCAAAGACGAGACCTAACGCAATTTGTTTTGTTTGTAGGAAATAGTATATAGGCCTATTTAAAATTTGAAAGAAATCGTTGGACCATATTTCGAGAAAATTGCAAAAAACTAAAAAAGTGCATCAGTAAACTACTAGTTCCTGAATTTTTCTAAAGACGAGACCTAGCTGAATTTTATTTTGGTACCGGAAATATTATATATTTTAAATTTGAAAAAAATCGTTAGAGCCGTTTTCGAGAACTGATGTGTTTACAAAAGTACATACATTCCTCGTTTAATAGTATAAGGTAGGATAAGATTAATACATTTTAATACATACAGTAGCGCCTAGCGATCACCTAACTTAACGAGTAATTCGCATAACGAGAAAAACAAATTGAAAAAGAATGACTTGCTTAACGAACGACGTTTCGCATAAAGAGTGGCAAGGAGAGGGGAAATTCCAGATTATGTACATGTTACATCAGTCTGTGTCATGAGGGGACAGCTCTATTAGGGGGATTATTTCGCTTTACCAGAATGATTCTGGGACGAATTAACCTCGTTAGCGAAAATTCCACTGAAATTATTTATTAAAATGTACACTATTTATATTTTTAATAAATAAATACAAAATATGGTCTATAATTAAACACTTCCATAATACAATAATAATTCGAAATATTTTAACCAGCCAAAATGATTAATAAATAATGATAGTCTTAATCTGAATATTTTTTTTTTCCGTACTGATCTTATTAATTCAACGGGCAATTATTTGGTATAATGTGTTGGAAAAAAGATGGAGGCAAAAAAATGAGATTATCCCAATGAACATTGAGTAGATGATTAATGGAAAGTTTTTGTTTACATTCTATAAGGAATTTGCACAGTCATCTTCACCTATTATAACGTTTAAAAAAAAGTAAATTATTTGGTTATGCTTTAATGCTAATATATTATCTCGTATCAAATTATATTTTGTAATTTTATTAAAATTAAAATATGGAATACCAAGTTATAAAAACTTCCATCTCTTTATCCTACTAATTCAAGGCATTAAAACTGCTTGTATTTCACACTTCATCGTCTTGTATTTGTCATATTGGAAATATTTTTGTTTAACCCCTATTCTATCACCAACCTCTCCGCTCTGAATTTTCACATTTAGTTAGATATCCTGGGCTCTTTTATTTAAGAAGAGCCCGTCCTCCATGAATGACATATTTATTTAAATTAATTTAAATAAATTTTATTGTTTAGAACGGGATCATCTTAGATCATGAAGTAGACGAATTTTATTATTATTATTTGAAATTTCTATCGGGATCCTCGTTTATCTAGGTGCTTTCGTGCACGAAGACACACACTTCAAACCCTACCGGCCTCTGGCCGTAGCCACTCAGTGGCGTAACTACAGGGATGCAACGGAAGCAAGGGGGGTTGAAAGTTGTGTTCTGTGCTTGTCACACCAGATTTTTTGTGTCGAGATGCATTTAGATTCCGTCAGTACGGTTCATTCCAATTTCAAGATGTAAATTTTAAAATAGAATAGATAGATAATATAGAAAATATTTATATTTTGTTACCATGGCAACCTTTTCTCCTAACTTTCCTATAAAGTACGAGAGTAAAGTAGTCTTCAGAAGATTTCAATGGCAAATGAGAATATACATTTTAAAGAGCATCTAAAAAAATAATTGATTTTGGAATTTTAAACAAAATCGAATTTTAAGAAAATCGAAAAAAACAGAAAAAGTAAATCAATAAAATACTACTACTCTTTGGTCAATTTTGTTCAAAACCTTGGTGTCACGTGCCAGGGGGGTATCTAACTTAAATATAAAATTTCAACTTCCTAGCTCTTTTCGTTCTTGAGATACACACACAGGCAGACAGACAGACAGCGCAAAACCCACTTTTTTTGATTCAGGGGATCTCAAAACGTGTATATCCATCAAAATCTCATCACCGAATTTTTGACATGAATCCAATACTTTCTCTCTAAATATATTCATATTTAATTAAGAGAAAGTAAAAAACTGAACAATTCACCCCATCTATGAGAAGATGAAAATTAAGAGTAAATTTTATTTTAATAATAATTCACCAACCTTATCACTTGAAATATTAATTACACAAATTTCTCCGGAGTTTGATTTCCGGAGGTCTGTGCACTAACTCACAAATTTGATAAAAATTAAGAACAACGATATCTCGTGGTTTCTTTCTTGGACAAGGATTTACGGATGGTATGTATTTATAATCAAAAAATTATTAAAATTTTTAATAATTTATTAGTTCTTGACAGATGTATAACTGTTTCGGCCCAACTCAACAGCCATCTTCAGAACTGGAATATACAGTGAGGGGCAATATTAAGTCCCACCCATGCGTTTTCTACTTGTGATTATTTCATTGTTTTTAAAAAAATATTATATATTTTTTAATTTTTTTTATACCCATACTTTTTTTAACATTTTTTTTTTAGTTGTATCCCCTTGAAAGAATTTATCATACTTTATTAATAGTTTCTTTAACACGTTTAATTATAAAAATTATCTCTAATCCCCTAATGAAGGAAGAATAAATTGTGTGATGTACAGTACCTACTTACTGTTAGTCAGTGAAAAATTTTTTAATTAGAGGCTAAGACTGAAATTAGAATTAAATTTTCTAAAAATAAGAAATAAGACGAGTGGCTTCTTTCTTTTTGAATATGTAAATATCTTCTATTCTACATTTTTAAAAATATGTCGAGAAAGTTGCTCTCCTGTGAGGTGAAGCCGTGAGTTGCATTAATGAAATTTCCATATTTCAAATGGATTCTTTAGGAAATGAATTAAGTTGGCAATCAGAACTAAATATTCATTCATGCACCCAGAGTGAGAAAAATAATTCTTATTTATTTTTAAGCACCAGATTTGGAATTTATTCATGTTCATTTTCAAGATGATTATTTAAAAACTGTTGAATAATTTATACTACTTTTTTTAAATAATATACGAGTATGTGTAAAGTCTTAATGGGCAGAGTGTCAAAAAAAGATGCAATTAAAAAGAAAATTCGGAACTTAATCGTTTATTCATCAAATGCTTGATTATCTTACACTAAATTCATAGATCTCTATCAACTTTTAGAGTAAATACGTTAATCGGAAGTACGAGAAAATGTGAAAGAAAAAATACTTATTCATAATTACTAGTAACAGATAGTATATTTAAGAGATTATATATAATCACGTTCAGATCCGTGAAGAAAAATCATACAATTTAATAATTATTAATTTAAATATCCGACAAAAGTTAGGGTGTGCCGCCCGGAGTTGAACCACGGATCCACCGATTT
>JAKCPI010007392.1:0-10242 GCA_023213315.1 Euborellia annulipes | reverse complement strand
GAGGATTTGTTAACATTCATAGAATACATAAATGAAAAGAATACATAAATATTTCCCTATACATTTCCTTTGGGAGAAATCGTAACTTTAGGAATTAATAACCAAAAGTCATAGGAATTTCGGGACCCGAGTATTTTTCCGGGACTCTCCATAACGTCCTTTATAAGACTGCAAAATTTCGTTTCAAAATTACGGGAAGTTGGTCAAACAGAGCGTGACAGACGGACGGACACACCGCTATTATATAGGCCTATATATAAGTATTAACAAGGGAAGTCAATGTTACAAGTTTCGCCTCTGATTAAATTACATACAATCTCAAACACAGAGTGTTTCGAGCAGCCTGATGACGTCATTTTCGGAATATTTTCCACTTTTTCGGGCGCAAGCAAAGCAAATGATTTATTTGTTGTTGTTGTTGTTGCGAGCATATTCGAATAATTCCCCCGTCAATTCAATTCAATTCAATTTCGTTATCAGATGTCGTCGCTTCTTGGCAAAAAAAAAAAAGAAGGAAATGTCTTGGCAGCAATCTCAACGAACCATCTTAATAATAATAAAATCAAGATAAGACTTGTTGATAATATTCGTTTGTTTGGCAACAGAAAATGTGTCAAAAAAATTGAATTATGATAAATAATAAAGTGTCAGCTTTGGGAAATGTGTCAAGTCAAGTTTTTGTCTGATGGCCTCAAAAAGACTGCACTGACATGACGTCATCGCATCCTTTGACAGCGCAACTAATTCAAAATTTTCCATAATAATATTCAAAGATTTGAATATAAAGTTAAAAAGTTTTCTCTATTTATTTTAAATTCAACTAGCTGGACCAACCGCCTCTGGTGGAGTCCCTAGATGTGCCGACGGCACAGCACGCAACTTTCTCGACAAGTTGTGTGATGTGCTAGTACACCAGACATTTTTGTGTCGTAAATTCTTATATTTTACAAAATATATATTTGAGAAAAACGTTAATATTTAGTGACACCCCCTTTGGCGCTAATTACAGCTTGCACCCTTTTGGGCATGCCTTGAATGCACTTTTTAACGTTTTCTTCCAATTCTTCATCACGATCTATGTTTCTCTGTTTGTGCGGCTTTCCTTCGGAGATTTTCCTTCTCAGAATTCTCTATCGGGGCGAATTGCCTGGCGAAGCCAAAACTTTGATTCGTTTCATCTCTAAGAAAGTTTTTACTGATTTTGGTTTGTGGCAAGGGGCGGAATCACGCATAAAAGGATCAGCAAACCATTCATTGCATTAAGAACGGTTGAATCTTAAATAACGCGAAAATCTTACAATTTGGCCATCCACTGTAATTAGTATCAGATAGCGATATTCCTACAATATTGATCCTTCGAAACACGAGAGTTCAGGGGTGGGGCCTTGAGCTTAGTAGTCAACCAAACCAATATTTTGAAAATAGATAAATTATCTCGTTTTAATGCTACGAAGCTTTTTGGTTCCTTCAAGGCAAGATGAGCAGAGCCTCTATACTTTAGAGCTGATTTTGAGAAAATCGAAAAGCTTCCCTTTGAATGTAACTTCAATTGCAACCTTGAAGTTCCTCGTTTCCTTCTTGTGATTTTTTTACGACATTCAGAAGGTGGTTTTGACCCGAATGCAGAAATTGCATCTATTGATGGCGCGTTTAGACAAATAAATAGAAAATAGACTTGAAATGGCACTTGTTAGTTGCTAGCCCAAATGATTGCACGCCTAAAATGTCCCGAGTTTTGAATTTACTCACTCTGACTGCCTATGAGAGAGAAAGTATTGCGATTATGTAAATGCAATGTCAATAATTTGATGGAAATACACGTCTTGAGAATCTCTAAAAAAAAGTGGTCAGTGTGTGTGTGTTGAACTCGAAAAAGGACTTAAATCAAGGGAGTGCGGACTTTCGGAAATTAATTATGGATTTCTTATGTATAATTTATTTTGTATTGTATATTTTCACTTCATTTATTTATATTTTGTTTCTTTTCTACTCTATACACGTTTTGAGGTCCCCTGAATCCAAAAAAGTGGATTTCGCGACATGGTCTGTCTGTGTGTCTGTGTGTCTGCCTGTGAACAAAATATCTCAAGAACAAAAAGAGCTAGGGAGTTGAAATTTTATATTTAAGATAGACACCCCATGAGGCGTTAAAATAAGCTTTTAATCAGCCAAAAAGTACTAGTACTGTACTTTTTCCAGTTTTTTTTTTCAATCTTCTCTAAATTCGCTCCAACGATTTTGATTAAAATTTAAAAATCAATTATTTTTTAGATTCGCTTTAAAATGTATATTCTCATTTTGCCGTTGAAGACCTTCTGAAGACCGCTTTACTCTTGTACTTCATAGGAAAGATAGGAGAAATGGTTGCTATGATCATAAAATATAAATATTTTCCCATGTTTATAAATTGTACATCTTGAATTCAATGTGCTGTACTGTTGGAAACTAATACATCTCGACATAACAAAATCTGGTGTGACAAACCTTCGGCAAGAATAATATGTGTGCTGTGCGATCAGTCACACCAGATTTTTAATCATTTTATCTAATGGCGAAAAAATTTCAATAATTTTTTTTTTTAATACACGTTTTTCCCATTCACACAGTCTTTTCGGCAACTCAAGCCATTTAAGACTTTAGACGATACTAGTATTTATAATTTGTATTTATTTGGAGTTCAGGCAGTTCTATTTAAGCCATTTGGGGTCCAAATGGCTTAAATAAAATCATCAGAATGCCTGGGGTCCGAACCCGCGACTTTTGTTATGGGAGGTAAACACGCTAACCCCTACAACAAGCCCGCGGACTATAAAATGAGATGAATTTGTATCTATTTCAAGTTTTATAATAAGTTTGGAGCCATTTTATATATAAAAGAAGAGAGCCCAACTACAATACAAGTATGGCTGCCTTGCCCCCAAAGAGAGAATCCCCCCCTTCTATTTTGCCGCCAATCACATCACGTCACTAATCAGAGCGTTTAGTGCGAATTTCGGGCGGCTCTAATCAAAAAAAAAAAAATCCCCTTAGAGTTTAATGGTTTGGAAAGAATGAATAATGGCCAAATTTCTTTTCTTTTTTTTTTGCGAATTGAGAAAAAGAATCTCTCTCTAGTAGAGTGTATTAATTCCTTTAACGCACCGACTGAGCCAATCGGCCGTTAAAAGTCTGATGATGATGATGATCGAATTAAAAAAGAAAGAAATTTGCTTGTCTAGCAATCGAATTAAAAAACAATCAGCAGAGATCTCATCTTATAATCAAAAATAAAATAAAAAAAAAAAAAGAGGTCTAATCATGGGCCAGCGAGTTGATAAACTTTCCCTTCCCGGCCTCCACGGAGATAATTGCGAATTTTCATAAAGAACAAGTCGAGGATTCGATCGTCTGGAGATCCCGGGCTCTCTCATAATGAACAAACAAACAAATCTGGTGTGACTGGTCGCACCAGATTTTGTATATTTAGTTTTCGACAGCAGGGTACATTCAATTTTCAAGATGTAAAATTTATAAATATTTATATTTTGTTAACATAGCAACCATTTCTCCTATCCTTCCTATGAAGTACAAGAGTAAAGTGTGCTTCAAAACACTTCAAGAACAAAATGAGAATATACATTTGAAAGAGCATCTAAAAAATAATAATTGATTTTTGAATTTTAATCAAAATCGTTAGAGCGAATTTTAAGAAAATCGAAAAAATATGAAAAAGTACATCAGTAAAGTACTAGTACTCTTTGGCCGATTTTGTGCAAAAGCTTCGTGTCACGTCCCATGGGGATATATAAAATTTCAACCTCCTAGCTCAATTCCTTCATGCTTAAAATTGAACACACACCCCCCCCCACCCACAGACAGACCATGTCGCGAAAACCACTTTTTTGGATTCAGGGGACCTCAAAACGTGAAGATCCATCAAAATCTCGACATCGAATTTTTGACATGAATCCAATACTTTCTCTCTATATAAATTAACATATAACAGAGGTAAGAGAAAGTAAAATTTGTTTGCATTTTTCTTATGAAAATGTTTTTTTATCAACACGCGCAACTGTTTCGGCTCCAACAGCCGACCTTCATCAGCACTTCTTTTATTGCCACCGTCATCTTCAATTCATGATTTCAACTGAGAGAAAATTTCTTTTTTTATTTCATCGCATGCTTGCGCTCTTTTTTTTGGTACTGAATTTCTAATTATATTTTTATGCTATTAAAGTCAAAACATCGTTCCTGGAGAAAGATTTCATATCAAAATATTAATGTTCAGAGTTTTGTTAAAAAGAACAAGAAACTATTCCAGGAGCAAGAAGAAAACATTTTCTTTGGCTCTGAGTAGATTTGCACGTAGCCTTATGAGCAGAGCGCGGAAAAGTCTTTCGACTTTCGTCAGTTTCGGGACTTCTCCAGATTTTCTTAAATATCTCCGCTGATCTCAAAAAAAAAGATTTTTTTTGTTTTTAAAAAAAAAATTTTTTGCTTTTTGTGTCCTCCGCAAATTTTTTAGTAAATCCTAATATGACTTACTTGAGTTTTTTCTTATCTTTATACCAATTAAGTTATTATTTTAAAAAGAAAGAAAAGGTATAATTTTAAAAATTTGAAATTGTTTGTGGTGATAAAAATAGATATACGGGTTGGGGGCCCCTAAAACGAAGTAGTGGGGGGGCGGAGAACAACATATCAAGAAAAAGAAAAAAGAGGAGGGAGTTTTATATTATATATAAGTAGCGCCACAAGAGGCGCGAGAGGACGTGTAATAAAAAAAAAAAAAAAAAAAAAAACAAGAATTTTAGTGATGTACTTTTGTATTTTTTTTTTTTAAAATTAGCTTCAATGATTTTAATAAAAATAAATAAATCAAATTATTTAAATATTCTTTAAAATGTAAATTGTAAATTTTCTTCTAAAACTAATAAAAAAACACATTATTCTTTGATTTAAAAGAAAAAAAAGGGTGAAATGGTGGAAATGGAATAAAAAAATAAAAATTTTTCCAAATTTTTAAATTTTACATCTGAATTCAAATATATCAACGAAATCAAAAAATAGGACCGTTTAATTTGAAAGGGGTCCAAGTCCATTTTCTATTGTTTCGAGAAAATGAAAGGTTAACATATCTGTTTATTAAAAAATCTGGTGTGACTGGCGCACAGCACACAACTTTCTCTTACCTTCGGTAATCGAAAGTTGTGTACTGTGCTTGTCACACCAGATTTTTTGTGTCGACATGTATTTAGTTCCCGGCAGTAGGGAATATATGAATTCAGATGTAAAATTTATAAGTATGGGAAAATATTTATATTTTGTTACCATGGCAACCATTTCTCCTATCTTTTCTATGGAGTGCAAGAGTAAAGTGGTCTTCAAACAATTTTGAGGGCAAAACGAGAATATACATTTGAAAGAGCATCTAAAAAATAATTGATTTTTGAATTTTAATCAAAATGGTTAGAGCGAATTTTGAGAAAATCGAAAAAAACTGAAAAAGTACATCAGTAAAGTACTAGTACTCTTTGGCCGATTTTGATTAAAAGCTTATTTTTCCGGTCCCGGGGGGTGTTTAACTTAAATATAAAATTTCAACCTCCTAGCTCAATTCCTTCATGCTTAAAATTGAACACACACACACACACCCACCCACACACACACACACAGACAGACCATGTCGCGAAAACCACTTTTTTGGATTCAGGGGACCTCAAAACGTGAAGATCCATCAAAATCTCGACATCGAATTTTTGACATGAATCCAATACTTTCTCTCTATATATATATTACATATATACATAGGTAAGAGAAAGTAAAAATTTTTGTACCGGCCAATTTTCAATTGTACAAAACATGAAAATTTTTTAAGAAATTTACCACTAGCTAGTTATACATAGAAAATTTACATTAATTTAACCATAAATTATTTGATATCTCTTTTTTTTTTTTTTTTAAATGGACTTACACCACTTTCAAAATAAACGGTCCATATGTCGACACAAAAAATCTGGGGTGACAAGCACAGAACACAACTTTCGATTACCGAAGGCAAAGAGAAAGTTGTGCGCTGTGCGACCAGTCACACCAGATTTTTGGTAATCCAATTCTAAAAAATAATGATAGCTCCGAACAACCTCAAGCCCTTTAAGCAAATCCTGGGATCGCCATTAAAATAAAAGGCCGCCAATGATAACGAAACAAATATTATACTCTCTTAGACCCCCGGGAGTACTTAACTTTTTAGCACAGATTCTCTCGTTTCGTTGTGAGTGACAGAGAGAACGACCCCCCCCCCCCTTAAGGGAAAAGGTTTGATTAATTAATTCCAACTAGAAGAGTTTTGATTTACTCTAAGTCATTCATGTCAATTGGCATTCTCAACCAGTGTTGTGACAGCTGAACAACAACAACAACAACAACAACAACACCCCCTTGTCAATTAATTTAAAGGCCATTCATTCATTCCGTATATGCGGGAGGATAAAGAAATTCGAGAAGAAGCATTTTGAGGGGGGGTGGGGGGGGGGGCTCTTCCGTTGCTTGCTTTTTCTTTTTTTTTTTTTTAAATAATAATTGACTTTAATGAAATAAAAAAAAAAATATATATATTTCTGAATACAGTGCAAAGAGGAAATAATTCAATTGGAAATTTTTCTCTCTCGGTTGAAATGATGAATTGAGCGTTCGTTTTTAGGGAAAAGGGGTTCCCGAGGGAAAAGGCTGCTGCGATTGACAATCGGGCACTAAAAGCTTCTTTTTGGTTAGGAGGAGGCTGTCACCACCAACCGGACATGCATTCAAACGAAATGGACCACCTTCTTCTTCTCCTCTTTGTATGGGTGCGGGGAGGGGGCGGAGGCGGGGGAGGGCTCCACCCCCGCCTCCTCTTTATTCGCTCTTGTCAACTTTTAAATTTGCAATTTCAGAATTCGATCAAAAGGGGAAAATTGAAATGCCAACTAGCCCAACGCTCTCTTCGTTTCTTTGTTATTTGTTCGATTTATTCGCTAAATAAACCCTTTTTGTTCTTCTTTTTGTACTCGAGCCTTCAAATAATCTACAATAATTGGAAAACATCGCCTCACAGCATCGAGATATATTTATTGTAGATTCCGCCGATATACTTGAATTCAAGATATAAAAATCTGGTGTGACTGGGGCACAGCACACAACATTCTCTTACTTTCGGTAATTGTAAGTTGTGTGCTGTGCTTGTCACACCAGATTTTTTGTGTCGAGATATATTTAATTCCCGCCGATATATTAGAATGCAAGATGTAAAATTTATAAGTATGGGAAAATATTTATATTTTGTTACCATGGCAACCATTTCTCCTATCTTTCCTATAAAGTTCAAGAGTAAAGTGGTCTTCAGAAGATTTCAATGATAAAATGAGAATATATATTTTAAAGAGAATCTAATAAATAATTGATTTTTGATTTTTAAGAAAAATCGTTGGAGCAAATTTAGAGAAATTCGAAAAAAACTGAAAAAGTACATCAGTAAAGTACTAGTACTCTTTGGCCGATTTTGATTAAAAGCTTATTTATACGAGTTCGGAAGGTGCCTAACTTAAATATAAAATTTCAATCTCCTAGCTTTTTTCGTTCTTGAGATATTTTGTCCACTTTTTACTTTCTCTTAGCCTATATATGAAATATATAGGAGAGAAAGTATTGCGATCATGTCAAAAATTCGATGTCGAGATTTTGATGGATATACATGTTTTGAGGTCCCCTGAGTCCAAAAAAGTGGGTCCCGCAAATTGGTCTGTGTGTGTGTGTGTGTGTGTATGTGTGTGTGTGTGTGTGTGTCTGTATGTGTGGACAGATTTTTAGCATGAAGGAATTGAGCTACCGGATTGAAAATTTATATTTAACTTAGGTACCTTCCCACACGCTCAAAATAAGCTTTTGAACAAAATCGGCCAAAAAGTACTAGTACTTTACTGATGTACTTTTTCAGTTTTTTTCGATTTTCTCAAAATTCCCTCCAAGGATTTTTTTTTAAATTCAAAAATCAATTATTTTTTAGATGCTCTTTAAAATGTATATTCTCATTTTGCCGTTGAAATCTTCTGAAGACCACTTTACTCTTGTTCTTCATAGGAAAGATAGAAATGGTTGCCATGGTAACGGAATTTAAATCTTTTTCTTTTTATTAGATTAAAAATCAATTATTATTTAAATTCCCATTTTTTTAAAATTTATTTGTGTCTTTAATTGTTTCAAAGAAAACATATATGTCTCTCTCTCACTTGCAAACATTATCGCCTGTCTCTACTCTTTTTAAATTCCCTTTCCACCTTATCTTCGCATAGAAACAATGTTAATTTCCTATAGGGATTTGTATGTTAATTTCGATTCAAAAGGGGGTCCCCTTAGAACTTTTTAGGCATTTAAAATTTTTTTTTCCAATTCTTATGAAATTTTGTATTTATTTACGATTCTATATTGTGTATAAAATGTCCAAATATGAGATTAAAATTTTGAAAAATAACCATAGTTTATTTGAAGCAGTCAACATTTAAAATCCAAGTTTGAAACTAAGGTGCTATCGGAAACTAAATATATCTCGACACAAAAATCTGGTGTGACCAGCATAGTGCGCAACTTTCTTACCGAAGGGTAAGAGAAAGTTGTGTGCTGTGCGCCAGTCACACCAGATTTTTTGGATTCAGGGGACCTCAAAACGTGTATATCCATCAAAATCTCGACATCGAATCGAAAACTGACATTCTAGCATCAAAATGCCCCTGGAAGGGCCAGAGCTGCCTCCTTGTACAGTGAGCGCCACAATTATGTCCCCACCTGATAGCTTTAGCCTTAAGTATATTGCATATATATTCCATGGAATAGTGTATAGTGAAATAATTTTAATGACCGTAAAGGTAAAACGTAATATCTGGTACAGATGATTTTATTTTACCTTTTCAAATTTAAATTCATTTCACCATTTTCCATATACTTAAGGCCAAAGCTATCAGGTGGGAATTTAATTGTGGCGCTCACTGTACTGAATTTGCTCCGTTTTCGACCCCAGGGGCATAGAGGCTAGAATGTCATTTGTCATCGCAAGTGACATCTCGCTTTATAACCATGGTCGCTTTATAACCCAACTAAACTTGATGACAATTTTGGGAATTTTCGAAACTTTGAGATTAAAAATCTCACAGAAGATATTGCCCGATTGAAATAAAATTTATATCTGTCATGTCCATATGGGTGGGCCACTTGTGCCGGGTATTGCATTTCGTGGCCAAAAGACCCGCCCTATTGCTCCCAGCAAATGACCTCCTGATTAATAGATAAACTCCAGGAGGAGAATTGGAAATGAATTCCACAGACTCGGACGTAACTAGGGGGTCCGGGGGGAGGCAGCCAAATTCCCTAGTTACGCCCAAATGCGTAGGCCTTATTATTCTTTGAAATTTCCGAGGTATTTTTTCAATGAAATTGCCCATTAAAAGTTGAAGAGCGCGGAGATCAAAAGAAGAGAATCGATTGATTGATTGAGTGATTGATTGAGAGAGGAAGTGGGCGCCCCCCCCCCCCGATCAATATTGTTTATTTGAAAGCCCCTCTTAAATTAATTTGTTTCCAAAGAGCCATTTATTATTTATTAGATGAATTTCCCAATATTAGAACGTTCTTTCTCTCAAGAGGCTCAAAATATGGAAATTAAATTCTTATTTCAATAAGACGCAAACAACTCATAAGAGTTTTTGATCAATCAGAAGGGGAAGAAGGTCCAAATTCAGGCTATTACTATTTATTTCTATCACAACACATTCATTGTGTTAATGGCGAATGGTTTCAGGATTTTGTTAAGGGGGGGAAATATTTTGGTGGAGGGAGGACGATGCAGTGGCGCATAGGGGCAGAGTAGAGCTATTAAAAAAGTATTTTCCCATGTTTATAAATTTTATATCTTGAATTCTAATATTTCGACACAAAAAATCTGGTGTTACCTATATATGGGTCATTCCATGCCAAATCGACACATTTTTTTCCCTGACCCCCGCGGATTTCGCTGAACATTTCCTATCTTTTTTCTACCCCTTAAAAGACATTTTTGAGAATTTTTTCAAATTTTTTACCCAACTAAAAAAGTTATGGATTTTTGAAAAAAATTGCTCTTTTTTTCAAATAACTAAACTTATTTTAAAAATTGATATTTCGGAACCCCGCAAGCCTATAAAAATTTTGTTTTTTAATCTAGTTTTCAGAAAGAAATACAAAAATTATTTCAGA
>JAKCPI010007389.1:0-49885 GCA_023213315.1 Euborellia annulipes | reverse complement strand
TATATAGAAATTTTTAGGAATCTCTCGCTTTCTCGGCTTAGAGGGCTCCTCAAGATTCATTTCCTTTTCTATTTTTTTCTTTACATCCTTCCACATTTCATTAAAAATTGTTCTGAGCGTTTTTTTTTTAAAGATTCTAAAACTAACTCAACAGCATCCTTTGCCCCAGCTACAGTTTGCGTTTCACTTTTGAAGAACATTGCTCAATTGATCAGTTAAAGAAAACATTAGATAACTAAGTCTAATTCCAAAGTATATAGAACCCTTGATAATTGATCATAAAGTCCCCTGGCTTTGGACCCTATATCATCATTACAAGATGCTAATGAAAATAGAAAGTCCAAAACAGCAGGGTAAGTATTGATAACCCCTGACAATGAAGTATGTCTGATGGTCCAACGGGTTGGGCATAATGGCCGAGGGCCAGTTTTCTCTATTCCATGAGCCTTAGCAATCTCATGAAAATTATGTGATCGTTTTGGTGATTCTTTGACAATAACTCCTATGTCGTTTACCCATTGAAGGCAATCACGTATTAAAGGAATTCTTTTTGAAGAATCCTGCACAGCCAAATTTAGAGAATGAGCTGAACAATGAATAAATAAAGCCATTGGTTGATCTGCCAACACTCTTGATTTGACACCGTTTTTTATTCCGGTCATATTTGATCCTCCGTCATAGCATTGTCCTCGCAAGAGATCCATACTTAAATCAAAACGAATAAGCATGTCTTTTATAATATTATACAATGATTCCCCAGTCATAGAGTGAGTGTCATAGAGACCAAGAAAAAACTCATCAATTTCAAGAGTATCTTCATCTACAGATCTGATCGATATAGAAACTTGTTCTTTTCCCTGTACATCATTGGTTTCATCAACAATGAGAGAATATTCTCCTCTTTTTTTATTATTTTAATAATTTTACGCAAAATATCATGGGAAATAATTCTCAATATTTCATTCTGAATATCTGAAGAATTATATGATTTTTTGTGTTTTAAAAATAATTTTAATTCTGGAATGTCATTTTCCCTGAGACGTAATAATTGAATGAAATTTCCTTCATTAATATCATGTGCTCTAAATGCAATTCCCTGACGAGCTAAATATAATGCTGAGGTTATTATTGTTTTTAGAGCGATTTGATTTTGTATTTGAACAGATAATGTTTGTTCAGATAATAAGGAAATAATTGGAGTATTTTTCTTCAGTGCTTCTAATTTTATAAATGATTCTTTGTGAAAAGCAGATTTTTCGTGACTTTTTAATTTTATGATAATTTTTTTCCAGTTTTTATACCCATCAATCACTAAGTTTGTTTCATGATTTTTTTCACATTTTACTAATTTTTTTCCTAGCGCTTGGACACATATGAAACAAAAAATACTTTTAGTCATTGAGTCAAAATGAAGCCAAGGGTATGTTGTGAACCACTCATTCTGAAAATTATGATTACGTCCAGATTGGGTCCATGGAGGAATATCCAAAGGTTGATACGGTTCGTTTAAAGAGCATATCTTTTCGTGTGTGTTTTTAGTAAAAGCAAAAGAAACACTCTTTACAGGAGCAGATGGATCATCGGCGATGTTTTCTGTTAAATAAATGAATAAATTATTTAATTGAATTTCCGATCTCTGAGCAAGGCAACAAAACAATAAACAAGCATAATGACTCATTTTTTGAAATTATTATATTAATACCTATGGTGTTTGTGGAAGAAATGTTACTGCTGGTACTAGGGCGATGCTCATGGTGCAAAGGACTACCCGTGCTAATGCTTCCTTTTTCTAAAGAGCCTACGAAAGAACCAGATATAATAAGAAATTTTCATTTTTTTATTAAATTTTTAGCGTACGTATATTTTTGGCGAAGAAAAATAAGTTTTTAAGAGTAGGCCTACGGCCATTCTTACTCTGTTTCTTTTTTAAAATAATCATCAATAAATCGACGTTTCATTTTTTTTCTTCTTATAACTGTTAATCAACTACACTAAATAGTCTGTAGTCCTTTATATTTAACTTTTACAAATATATAGTTTAACAATATGCAAATTATTTAATCAAAATTTTTTTTAGGCTATATAGTAGATTTGTTATTTACTATTTGAAGGAAATAAATATTTTTAATTTTCTTTATTTTAATTTTTTTTTTTTTTCCAAGGCATAAAGTCTCAAGTTTTCATGTTATCTAAATTTTATTATTTTAATTCCATATAAAATGTATTTAGAATTTAGAAATACAATAGGTCTATATAAAAATAAAAAAATTTTCTACTTTTTTAATTTTTTTTAAATTTAAATAAAAAAATTTTAAAATATATCATTTTTAAAACTAAATGAAATAAAAGAAGAAATTTTGCCCCCCTGCCCCCCCCCCTGTAGGATGCCAGGGGGGCAATACGTACCCGTGCCCCCCCCCCCCAGTTCCGGCGCCTATGCATATAAGGGAAGTGAGTTTTAATTGGTGGGCAGGTCGAGGGTCCGGGTGGCCTGGTGCAATGGAGAGCACGCCTATGCCCCGGAAAGGCGGAGATCCTGGGTTCCGATTCCCGGGGCCATGGGATGTTTGGCCTCATCAATAAAAAACACTCACATGTCTTATTAAATAAATGTTTCTAAATAAGTCATTAAAACAATTATAGCTCGATGTCCCAATAATCTCTTATGAATTTAATTCATTAAAAAAAACGCATTGAAAAATTCCCTTATAATAGTCTAGTTTTTTTTAAAGTTCGTTTAGACGTCGCCCCTGAACCCCCTTAATTTTCTCGCTGGACACGCTAATGCGTAACAGGGTTCTATAAAGTATATAAAAAATTGGGGTCACTTGGCTCGGCCTCTCTATAATTCCATTTTACGGAACGAATATATAATTATCGTTGAACTAAGAGGTAATAATAATAAACGTCTCCTTTGGGTTTAAATAATATAATTAACAAAAAAAATACATTGATGAAGTGAATAAGTTTACAACAAGTCATAGATTATAAAAAAAACTTCTGAAGAAGCCAAGCTATCAGTCATCAATCCTCAGCCTCTGGCAGTTCCCCTCCTCCTCGCATGGCAGCGCTGACACTCGCCCGGGCCTTCCAAATAAATTATTTCTTGACATACTCCACACCTGAGGTTGTCCTCAATCCTCAACCTCCCACTTCCACCTTCATCGGTATCTTGTAGGTAGTATGATTCTTCTTCTTCAGATTTGCTCTTTCTTCTTAGCCGGTGATGCTTCCTTCTTGGTAAGTATTGAAGATTGGTCGTGAAATGATTCTTCCTCGGTAAGTATTGAAGATTGGTCAGGAGATGATTCTTCTAATACTTCATTGTTTGAGACCGACATCTCTAAGGGATATATTCTTTGTACAGGACGGCATATCAAACCTTCGGCAGTCTTCAAATGAACAACTCTTATCTTCTTATCTTTTCCTGGAATCAGCTTTTCTACAATAGCTAGTGGCCAATGTAGTCTCTTCAGTTTGTCGCAGCCGACCAATACTAAATCACCTACTTCGAATCTTCTCTCTTCTTGGAGTTTATTGTTCAATTGCATGAGTTGACCCAAATATTCTTGACGGTATCGGGAACGAAGCTCTTCTTTTATCTTCTGTTGATATCATTCTTCTTTTATGAAAATGAGTCAATGTGGTCCAATTGGAACACCCTCTTCTTTATTTCCTTGAATAAACATCTTCGGGGAAATGGGAACGGGATCTTCATGATCTTCGGACATATATGTGATAGGACGGGAGTTTAGGTAGGATTCGCAATCACACAACACAGTTTGTAATTCTTCAGGGGACAAGGAAACCTTCCCTAATATTCGCTTTAACAGATTCTTCAAAATGCCTATCAGTCTTTCCCCAGAACCCACCCCACCAAGCCGCAGTAGGAGGGTATAAATAATGACGTAATAAATTCAGAGAAATTTGTTCCTGGTGGGGATTTATTTATTTAATCGTTATTATTATTTAGATCCTGAAATCAAAATGAATTATTAGTTTAATTTACTTTTCTTTATAATATATCTATAGCCTATATGAAATTGGCTTCCATTAAAGATATTAAATTGCTCTTAAATAAAGCATTTAAAGACAAATTATATTAATTATTTCGTAGGTAGAGGGGGGCATAATAATCCGGGAAAAATAATCCCACCCCCTGCTTCCAAAACAGAGCTTTAAGCCCTTTTAAATGGCTTTCTGTATAAAGAGGCCTACTGCACTGCCCTTTGGCCCTCTTCTCCCCCTCCCTTCTGTGGGATTTCCAACTTGATGTTTAAGGGCAGTAGGGAGAGTTTCTCAACTCTTAAACAATGGCCTAATATACTGTTGAGATAATTAGGCCCCTAGTTAGAGTCGAAGAATTGAATGGCTCGGGGTAGTCTTGTCTTATCGCATCTCCCCTCTGTAGTTAAACAGTTGATAAACTCATAAATGACTTGGTGCTTCTAATTGTTTTTTAATTAATTGATTAATTAACTCTCTGGTGAAATTTCTTGGTATTAAATACTTCTTAAGGTTTTATGAAAGGGAGAAACTTCGCTCTCTAGGGACATCTAATAAACGAGAGAGTGTATTCATTATTCGTTTCAGGTATTTCTTATATACAAGGGCGGATCCAGAGGTGTTTCTCGGGGGGGGGGGGTAATCTGGTGTGACTGGTCGCACAGCACACTATTTTTTCTTAATTTCGGTAATTTAAAGGCGCATTCTGTACTTGTTTGCCAGCATATAAATACAAATCAAATTTTTAAGTATTAATTTTTAAAATTTTACATTAAAAATAAATTTTTTTTGCGAAAAAAATGTATTTTTTTTTCAAATCTCGGGGGGGGGGGGGTAATTACCCCCTTTACCTCCCCCCTTGTATCCGCCCTTGCTTATAAACTCCTTAGGCATTTTTGTTTTTGTTTGATTGTAGACCTTTGAACAAAACGCACATAAATAGAAACGTTAGGTGGCAATTGTAATTTATAGGAACCGACCGAATATTCGGTTTCGGTTACGGTTTCGGCCAGTTTCGGCCAAAAATCATGGTTTCGGCCTAAGTTTCGGTTTCGGCCAAAAAGTAGCCGAAACTTTCGGCCGGCCGAAACCAGAGTCTGAAAAAATGGGATGAGACTCGCATGCAAAAAAAAAAAAAGGTCAAATAATTTGCTCTTGAGGGAGAAAAAAATTTTAGTCTCCCTAAAAAAAAAAGGTAAAATGATTTTCACGGGAGGGAAAAAAAATTCAAAAAAAAAAAAAAAAAAAAGTAAAATGAAAAAAAATTTTTATAGGAAATACAAGTTTCGGTTTCGGTTACGGTTTCGGCCGAAACTAAGGTTGAGGCCGAATATTCGGTTTCGGTTTCGGCTGAAAATCTTGTTTCGGTCGGACCCTAGTAATTTATAATTAATAATGTATTTTATCTATTACTAGACGTAAAAATATTTTTATTTCAACAGTAATTTTATCATATAGGCCTATTTCCTGTAGGAGAAATCGTAATTTCAACAATTAATAACTCAAAAAGTTATAGGAATTTCGGGTCTAAAATAATTTTTCTATAAGATCCTCTTTAAGCATATAAAATTTGGTTTCGAAATTCAAACGTGAAGTTTCCCAAATTGAGCTTGACAGACAGATAGACGGACATTATCGAATTCTATATATATATATATATATATATATATATATATATATATATATATTGCAAAGATAAGTTTTTTCGGGTTATGTCGCGTGGGATGTTCAGATTTTCTCGACGTTTCGGCTCTCCTTTTGGAGCCATTTTCAAGAGAGAAGGGGGGAGGGGCTAGGGGGTAATAATGGAGGAGGGTTGTTCTCTTGCTGGTCCTCAGGTCAATTTGGTGGATGGCCCAGAGATATGGATTGATCTCTGAGAGCTGGAGGAGGGTTTGTTGTGTGTAATTGTGTCTGTGTTCTGTTTGGGTTGACTACGGTGTCTCAATCTGCCTCCTCCCCAAGTCGAGGTTTTGGTGGATGTCTCAGAGGTTTGGGTTTGTCTCTGAGAACTGGGTGGTTGTGTGTAATCGGGTTTGTGTTTGGTTTGGGTTGACTTTGTGGCCTCAATCTACCTACTCCCCAAAGCAAGAGTAACTGTTGCTCTTGCCTTGAGGATTAGGCTCCTCAGAGCCAAACATCTTCCTCTGGGCTTTGAGAGGTTCTCCTCACTTTTTTACAATTTAATTTCATGAGACAATCATTTTGCAACTCTCGTAAAAAATGGCTCATTTTTAGTTATTTTTTATTTCATATCAAAATTCATTCTATTTATTGATAAGGAACGATTGACAAGGAAATTAGTATGTTTATCAGATAGATGATTGATTAAAAATAAAAGACAAATACATAAATATGTATATAATTAACGGATAATAACATGATGTTTTAGATATTTAACATAGAGATAGCGAAGATAAATGCATTCAAATTTGTACCCACGAAAATAAAATTTAATAATTAACATGGCTGGCTTTTGTTAAGCCGAAAGGCCAAAATACCGTTTCGTGTGATAGATGACTGCTTTAATTATCCGCCGCCATCCATCATCAGCTGTTTAAATATTTCGAAAAGCATCTATCCCCTGAATGTTATAAATAGGTTTATTGAAAAATCGCTTTATTTCTTCTCCTGGCGCAAAAAGATAAAAGAAGGAAGCAAGACGTTTTTATTTTTAACAAATCATCGAGATAAAAATCACCGTGATAGAGTGATGGCTGCCAACTACCAGGAACATAAATCTTGTCCCTACCAGGGGCCCATTAATTGAATACACCATTGATAGGTTTATTAATAGAATGTTTTAATAAAAAAAATTTCTCTGTTCAAGTCAGGCAAGCTTCTCATCAAATGTTGCGAGATCTGATATGAATTTTTGAATTTTTAAAAATAGACCGAGATGAGGGTCAAATTATTATATATTTTATTTAATTAATCAATTAGGGACTTCCTCTAATTGAAGTTTCCATGTATAGCTGCCCACTGAGATAAATCCGGATTTTATTTTCTTGGAATTCGTTATAGAGAATGGAGGCGCCACATCCTGGCGGGCAATTAGCGACAAGGAAATCATTTCCTACTTTCCATATATTTCATTAATTAATTGCTTCAAGTTTTGTAAATATTTTTGCTTATTATTAATTATTATAACAAGGATTGGCTTAGCATAGATTTTTGTCTGCCCAAATGCAAAATTTCCCGCCCCACCCCATAACAAAAATGAAATTTTCTAGAAAAAGAAAAATATTAATTTGCAAAGATATTTTTTTCTTAAAAATTTAAATTATTTTTTTTGTGTAAGAAACACACTAAATTTTAGCTTTTTGCATTTTCATGACATCGTGTTCTCACACACAGACATAATTTTTTTTAAACTCAGTAGAGTCGTCGAGTTCAAAATTACTAACAAGGGGACGGCCAAGTGAGTATATCACGGATTCGTTTGAAAAAAATTGAGGTGATACTTTGAGCCAAAAAAAATTTTCACGTGTTTCGGCGTTTTACTCCATAGAGCCCCGATTGGCCAAAAAAAAATAAATAAATACCGAAATAATTTTCGCGCTTTCAAGTAGTTTCTGTTTGAAACATTACGTAACAGTCAGCTGTGGCTAGGCTGGTAGCGTCGCCGACTGGTAAGTATGTGGTCCCGGGTTCAAACGACGGAGTAAGCAATTTTTTTTTTTTTAAATCTTTTTGTGTTATTGTAACAAACAATATATTTAAAACTGTTTCATATTTTTTTTTCATATTTTATTATTTTTTTTTAGTAATTAAATTTTAAAATTTTGTTAAAATTGTTTTTCGAGTTTATTTATTACCTTAAAATTAAAATTTAATTTAAATTCTATTTGCTTATATTTAATAAAAGAAATTAGGTAGTCAAGCGAATATAGATAACTTACTTTGTTAATTTACTTGTACACTTACCCCACACGAAGTAGGGTGATATAAGTCATAAAAACATGCAAAACAAATAAGTAGGCGACAATTAGCGCAGTTTATAAAGGATATTTAAAAAAATTTTAAAATTTAATTACTAAAAAAAAATAATAAAATATGAAAAAAAAAAAGTATGAAACAGTTTTAAATGTATTGTTCGTTACAATAACATAAAAAGATAAAAAAAAAAAAAATTGCTTACTCCGTCGTTTGAACCCGGGACCACATACTTACCAGTCGGCTACGCTACCAACCTAGGCACAGCTGACTGTTACGTAATGTTTCAAACAGAAACTACTTGAAAGCGCGAAAATTGTTTCGGTATTTATTTATTTTTTTTGGCCAATCAGGGCTCTATGGAGTAAAACGCCGAAACACGTGAAAATTTTTTTGGCTCAAAGTATCACCTCAATTTTTTTCAAACGAATCCGTGATATACTCACTTGGCCGTCCCCTTGTAAGTCAAATTTTTTAACGATCGCAATATTTTCTCTATTTTGTTTACGAGGAAGTAAAAAAATTCACCCTCACTCCCAAATTAGCTGCTACCTTGAAAACTTTTCTATAATATTATTCTTATTAGTATTGATGAATTTATAATTTTGTTTTAATATTTTTCAGAGATATCAGGTTGATATCATATCACTCAATAATATTAGCTTGGCACCCTCAGATAACTAATTATACGCTAAAAAACTCATTTTTTTAACACAAAAGTTAAGCTTGTTCTTGTTTACTATTGTATATCGATGATTTTCTATCGGTCGGATAAGTTTGCTAGTTGATCAATTACCCAAAGAATGTCGAAACTATTTTGAGACAAAATTTTCGAAACAAGTGATTTAGGACGGATGGATTTTAATAAAAATAAAAATATTATTGAAAAGAAATAATGAATGAATAAAATAATTATATTAGGTCCTGATTTTAATGGATTTTTGCCAGGGTGGGCGCCCTCTTTGCCCTCTCTATGTTACGCCAATGATGACGAAATAATAGCTTACAATAATGATTTTTCATTTTCATCCCATATTTATTTACATTAAATTTGAATAGGAAGGTGGCAACAGATAATGCAAATGCTAATAGGTGAAATTCGGCTGTTTAGAGGGAGAGGCCTTGAATATACATCCAGATAAGCCAATGCCACCCCACCCCCCACCTATGCACCGGCAACAATATCGCCATAATGTGCATCCTCTGCGTTGTGCTCGTAGGCATTATGCATTCCAAGTGTTTCCGTCTTTGAATGAACGCCCTGCCCTGTAGCTAGGTGTATATCTCTCTGTCGGTGCTTTCCTATTATGCGAATATCAAATGAAAGAAGAGAAAACAAACGATCCCCACCGTCATATTTATTGATGTGTGTTTACGTCCGAATATCTTCCTGTTTGTCTCCTCCCTCTGCTTTCAAGTGTGAGGAGCAACTAAGAATGAGCCATCTTTTATTTGTGAAAAAAGTGAATCATCCCTTTAAAAAACCTGAAATATTTCGGTACAAGAAAGTATCATCTTGGAGTTTTTCCCATAAATTACTGAAAAAAGAATAAAACTCTGGTGTGACTGGCGCACAGCACACAACTTTCCCTTACCTTCGGTAATCGAAAGTTGGGTTTTGTGCTTGTCACACCAGATTTTTTTGTGTCGACATGTATTTAGTTTCCGATAGTACTGTACATTCGATTTTCAAGATGTAAAATTTATATGTGAAAATATTTATATTTTGTTACCATGGCAACCATTTCTCCTATCTTTTCTATGGAGTACAAGAGTAAAGTGGTCTTCAGAAGATTTCAATGACAAAATGAGAATATACATTTTAAAGAGAATCTAAAAAATAATTGATTTTTGAATTAAAAAAAAAAATCGTTGAAGCGAATTTTGAGAAAATCGAAAAAAAAAACTGAAAAAGTGCATCAGTAAAGTACTAGTACTCTTTGTTCGATTTTGTTCAAAAGCTTCGTGTCACGTCCCATGGGGGTGCCTAACTTAAATATAAAATTTCAACCTCCTAGCTCTTTTCGTTCTTGAGATATTTTGTTCACAGACAGACAAACCATGTCGCCCCGAAAACCTCTATTTTGGATTCAGGGGACCTCAAAACATGTATATCCATCAAAATCTAGACATCGAATTTTTGAGATAATTATCTCTGAGACTAGATATGAATAGTTAAGATTATTCAATTATCTTGCTTCACTCACTCTCTGCTGTATCATTAAGCGCTGTCTTTGTTATTATAGGCCTATACTGAAAATAAAGTCTTAACAGAGAGAATGTTGACTCCTTCGCTATACATTTGATGAGATTTTAAAATTAACAATAAGCTGCCTGAGAATGGGTCAAGTGAACTTTCTTTAAGTCCCATGGGACACAAACTCTGATATAAACTTTCTAAAAAATGAATGAAAATACAGTATATAGAGAGAGACCTGTAACTTTTTCCTAAGGCGAACTAAAACAAATTTACTTCGACTCCTTATAAAAAATTTCTATCGAGACTAAACATCACATGTCGTATGTCTGATATCACTGTGCGGCAGGAAAAAAAGCCCCGAGATAATTCCTTCAGATTCTTAAGTAAAATGACCTCCTGAATCCAAATATGACCTCCGTTTTCCCCCAGCACGTACCGTTTTCGGGGGGAGGGGAGCCCCCTACTTATTTCCACCCCTTTTTGTTAATTATAGGGCCATGAATTAAATTTGGAGGGATGAAAAGGAATATTTTAGCCTTAACATTTCTTCAGAAGGTCTAGAGAAGTGAAAAGTTGAAAAACATTAACATTTGGATCCAAGGGGGGGGGATGTGGGGGGAGAATTTTGTCGCTTAAAATGCAAAAAAATCATTAAAAATGATCGATTTTTTTCTGATTTTTTCACAATTTTTTCACTGATTTTCTACATATTCCAGCGGACAGACCCACCTCACCCTTCCTTAAACATCTCTCAACTAAAAAAAAATATATAGGATAAAGCGGGTGGGGTGTGAGCGATTCCAAAGCCCTTTCAAGAAGATGGGAGACTCACAGCCCCTCGCTGCTCAGTTGGTCAAATTGGCAAATATGAGGCTATAACTTTTTTTTTTGGGCTGATCTTTACAAATTTAAAGTTAAATATACGGATTCTTCTATGTCCTTCAATATTTCCATATTTTATCTAAAGGGGTAGAAATTACTTCTTGTCAAAGTTTGAAAAAAATTATAATCTCTTAATGAATAAAGTAGCACTTTTGTAAATACATCAGGAAAAATATGACATTTATAAAAACTAAATTTATTTAAAGGAAAATTTACATGGGGTAGACTCAAGGGCGGATCCAGAGGTGTTTCTCGGGGAGGGGGGTAATCTGGTGTGACTCGTCGCACAGCACACTATTTTTTTTTAATTTCGGGAATTTAAAAGCGCATTCTGTACTTGTTTGCCAGAATATAAATACACATCAAATTTTTAAGTATTAATTTTAAAAATTTTACATTAAAAATACATTTTTTTGCGAAAAAAAGTATTTTTTCGAATCTCGGGGGGGGGGATTACCCCCCTTACCCCCCCCTTGTATCCGCCCTTGGGTAGACTACCCTTTACTCAAGGGGCAAAAAATTGCAAGACATAAGAAAATTTGTAGAGTGTGAAAATAGCTTGGGAGGAAGGGGGTGGCCTTTAAACAAACAGAAATAAAATTAATTTTTATATAAAATTCTAAAAGATTTTAATAAGAAAAACAAATGCAATTTTATTCATTAATTTATTTTTATAATTGAATGTGAATTAATGAATATCTATAAGGGGATGCGTGAGCCGAGGGGGATCGAATTATATATAAAACTACAAACAAAGGAAATATATTCATGAAACGAAGAACGGATTTAAAGGCTTGTGGCATGTTACGACACAGAAACGTAAGCAAATTAAAAAGAAAAATCATCTGAATTTTTACACTTATAATTAGGGAAGGCGAGTGAAGAAACTGCTTAAGAAAGTCAGGCATTCAGACAGGAAAAAAAAATTCCATCCCAAAAATCTCACTTACTACTAGGCCACTGACGAGAGATAAAAGTTTAAGAATTTATATTTTCAATTATTTAATAATAATTTCTTATTAAATATTATAGGAGAATATAAATTCTCTGTTAGAGGGGTGGAGGGTGAGGAGGGAGGGAAAGAAATCATTGCTTAAATGTAAAAAATTTACAAAAAAAAAATAATTTTCTATTTTAATTTTCATTTTTAAAGAAAAAAACTATTTTGTTTATTAGAAGGGGTGATTTACACACGTTTTATAGCTGTAGAGATTTACTCAGGATTTGCATTGACTTTGCAGCCAGGAGATTAAATAAAAAAATATTTTATTTTATTTTTATTTGCCGACATTTCGGTCGCCGATCACGACCTTCATCAGGGCCAATGATCATAATATTTATTAAAAAAATTGATATTAAATTCCAATAAGAATACAAATTATAGAAATATCAGATGTACTTACAAATATTGTCAATTATACACGATCTTAGGTATTTTTAATATTCATTGCAATTAAATACAATTTTTTTTTTACTTTGATATGTATAAAAATATTATCTTTTACTTGCTGCTCAGAGGTTTCTTATTCATACGATACACTGAACTCACATTTATTATTTTTTTGAAATCTTAAAATAAAATTAATCCCACTTTAGATAAAAATAACACATTTAATTTGAGGAATATTCTTTATAATAATTAAATCTAAAAACTTCTTTTTAATATAATATTTTACACATTAAATTTTAATGAATTTTAATATATTCTAATTTGTATTCTTATTGTAATTTAATATCAATTTTTTTAATAAATGTTATGATCATAGGCCTTGGTGAAGGTCGCGACCGAAACGTCGGCAAATAAAAATTAAATAAAATAATTTTTTATTTAATCTCCTGCCTGCAAAGTCCCTGCGAATCCCGGATTAAATATACGGATTCTTCTTTCACTTCGACTATATCCCTAATAAATAAATAAATACAAAAAATAATACTTGGAAGTATTTTATTAAATTGTGAGTGAGTTTTAAAGGTGGATAAATGAAGTGAGTCTTTTAATAGTTATTTAATTTCGAATTTATTCCCGAAGGAATAAAACCCCGTTAGTTTGCAAGTGAAAAGAATTTTTATAAATTGAGAACTTATTTGATAAATTTAATCAGAGAGGAATGCTACTAGAGCCTTGTTGGCTGCCTACCTGCCAGGCGGTCTGGTCTGTCTTTCAGTTGTATGCGAGTCGAGCCATGAGTCATTCGGTTCAGCTCCACTCTCTCTCTCTCTCTCTCTCTCTCTCTCGCGTGTGTGTTTCTTTTATATTGTGTTGTGATTTGTGCAAATAAGACGTTCATCCACCAAACTCCCCACCCGGTCATCTTATTATTAAGGTAATTAATATTTTCACATCTCATTTGCATAACGAATTAAAGTAATTTTCTATTTTATTTTTCTCTCTTATAATATAATGATAAAATTATCCAATTTTTTAAATATAATTCTATGATGAATTCGTGTACCCCAGAGGGAGGGTGAGAAAGGGTGAAAATCACCCCTTCTAATAAACAAAATAGTTTTTTTCTTTAAAAATGAAAATTAAAATAGAAAATTATTTTTTTTTTGTAAATTTTTTACATTTAAGCAATGATTTCTTTCCCTCCCTCCTCACCCTCCACCCCTATAACAGAGAATTTATATTCTCATATAATATTTAATAAGAAATTATTATTAAATAATTGAAAATATAAATTCTTAAACTTTTATCTCTCGTCAGTGACCTAGTAGTAAGTGAGATTTTTGGGATGGAATTTTTTTTTTCACTGTTTGAATGCCTGATTTTCTTAAGCAGTTTCTCCACTCGCCTCCACTAATTATAAGTGTAAAAATTCAGATGATTTTTCTTTTTAATTTGCTTACGTTTCTGTGTCGTAACATGCCACAAGCCTGTAAATCCGTTCTTCGTTTCATGAATATATTTCCTTTGTTTGTAGTTTTATATATAATTCGATCCCCCTCGGCTCACGCATCCCCTTATAGATATTCATTAATTCACATTCACTTATAAAAATAAATTAATGAATAAAATTGCATTCGTTTTTCTCATTAAAATCTTTTAGAATTTTATATTAATTTTATTTCTGTTTATTTAAAGGCCACCCGCTTCCTCCCAAGTTATTTTCCCACTCTACAAATTTTCTTATGACTTGCAATTTTTTGCCCCTTGAGTAAAGGGTAGTCTACCCCATGTGAATTTTTCTTAATATTTTTCCTGATTAATTTACAAAAGTGCTACTTTATTCATTAAGAGATTATAATTTTTTTCCAACTTTGACAAGAAGTAATTTCTACCCCTTTAGATTTTATGGAAATTTTGAAGGACATAGAAGATTCCTTATATTTAACTTTAAATTTGTTGAGATCAGCCCAAAAAAATGAAAGTTTTAGCCAGTGGCGTAGCGAGGGGGGAGCAAGGGGGGTCATCATGCCCCGGGCGCTACTCACAAAGGGGCGCCAAATGGTCCGTAAAACAAAAAATTGCTGGATAATTTTTATTTTTATTATAATTGATTTCTGGAAAATATATTTTAAATTTAGTGCCAGTGTAATATATTAATTTTGTATATTTTACATATAATATTATATGGTTTTCGAATGGGGGTGGGGGGCGCTAAAAAGATATTGTGCCCCGGGGGCGAGTTAAGCTCGCTACGCCACTGGTTATAGCCGCATATTTGCCAATTTGACCAACTGAGCTTCCATCTTCTTGTAAGGGCTTCGGAATCGCCCACACCCCACCCGCTTTATCCTATATATTTTTTTTAGTTGAGGGATGCTTAAGGAAGGGTGAGGTTGGTCTGTCAGCTGGAATATGTAGAAAATCAGTAAAAAAAATTGTGAAAAAATCAGAAAAAAATCGATCATTTTTAATGATTTTTTTGCATTTTAAGGGACAAAACCCTCCCCCACATCCCCCCCTTGGATCCAAATGTTAATGTTTTTTAACTTTTCACTTCTCTAGACCTTCTGAAGTAATGTTAAGGCTAAAATATTCTTTTTCATCTTTTAACTGGGACTTCCTTTTCCCAGGCCAATGCCCCGGATGGTAAAATATAATAAATCCCCTTTCTACATAGCCTATGTGTATTTTAGATTTTTAGCAATATTTTTCAATTTTAATAAAATAAACCGGCCGTGGGAACCTTAATGTTTTTGATACTGACAGAGAGAAAGCTTCACATTTCGCAGTTCAATTCATAAAAATCTGGTGTGACTGATCGACAGCACACAACTTTCTCTTATCTTCGATATTCAAAAGTTGTGTTCTCTGTTGTTTCACCAAATTTTTTTGTCAACATATATTTCGTTTCCGATAGTATATTAGGAATCATAGGAATCTTAATATTTATATTGATAAATAGGAGAAAATACCAGCGCCTGTTTCATTAAAGTACTAGAACTCTTTGACCGTTTTTATTTAAAAGCTTGACAAAGTGGGTGAAGGGGGAGGAAAATTTACTTAAAAATCAGATTATAAATTCGTAGCTCATTCTTTTCTCGAGATATTTTGTTCACAGACAGACCATTTTCCAGGACTCACTGTTTTTTAACTCAAAACCAGATCTATTCTCTAAAAACACACGTTAAAATTTAACATCAACAATTGGGTGTTTAAAAGTAAAGTAATATTGATAATATCAGCATTAAAAAAATGCTATTCTCTAATCCAAGTTTTAACAGCGACGTTAACATGTTGCTTTTATTTCAAAGCTGTCAAAATCATAACCTTATTTTTTAGCTAAGGTTGTATTTATGTGAGTTTCACGAGGGTAAAAAAGTAATAACTCAAATTTAAATACTCAATATATTTCGGGTTGTTAACCAATCTTCGGGAGTTCCAAAAAAAAACTGCAAAATTTGTGTTATTACTTTTTTACCCTCGTGAAACTCACATAAATACAACCTTAGCACTGGGGTACCGCGGCAGTTGGGGCCTGGGGCGGCACTAGAAGAGGGGGCCTTTATACATTTTGTACCAGAGGTGTAAGCTTATATTGAATTTGTTTTTTTTTTTTGGGGGGGGGGGGGGTTCTCATCTTTAAATATCCTTCACCTCCATACACAAATTTTTTTTTAAATACCGTATATCCCTGAACCCCAAGGAGTCAGAGCCTGTCAAAGAGAAATTTTCATTAAATTTTTTTTTTTTTTTTTACTTAAATTTTTCCGTTTTTACTTGAGCCCTGAGGGCCCCGGGGCCTCTCAAAGAGAAATTTTCATTAAATTTTTTTTTTATAAATATTTGGGGGCCTATCCTGGCTCGGGGCCTGTGGCAGACCCCCCCCCCCTCCCCCCCCCCCTCGGTACGCCACTGAACCTTAGTTCAAAATGTTTCACTTGAAACCCACACCGCAATCCTTGAATTAACTTACTTTTTACGTTGAAGAAATATGGCGTTAAATTATTAAAGGCACCCCCTAGACATGACATTAATTTTTAACTCTATTAGTTAACGCTTTTGCTTTAAAGTTTTTTCTTTACAGAATAGCGATTTGAGGCAAGGAAGTGTTAAAATGGATTAAATCTGTTTACAGATGTTAAAAGTTAACGTTTTTGCTTAGAGAATAGATCTGAACGTGTATTTCCATCAAAATTTCGACATTGAATTTTTTTAATACGATTTCAAAACTTTCCATATATTATGACAAGCCAACACCAGACCTTTTTTGCTCAATTTGACGAATTTGTTCAAATAAAAACTTCTCCAATTGGCTTCTTGATTAGATTATTAATAAAAAATTGACATTAGCCAAAAACAATTCACCTTAATTACATTTATTTAATGCGTATATTTCAATATCAATGTAATGATATCATCTTCATAAAAATGTCCAGGTGAAAATACATCAAAATGTTGACAAAAAATTATAAAAGAAAATGTGTATATTTAGATATTCAAATTCAAAATATATGTTTAATAATATATCTTTATTAAACATATGTTTTGAATTTGAATATCTAAATATACACATTTTCTTTTATAATTTTTATGCCAACTTTTTTTTATAATTTTTTGTTAACATTTTGATGTATTTTCACCTGAACATTATTTATGCGCTGAGGATGATATCATTACAATGATATCTAAATATTTACATTAAATAATTGTAATTAAGGTGAATTTTTTTTGCTAATGTCAATTTTGAATTTGTTCAAAGACAGATTATATTTTGGCGCCCACTTTTTGGAATCAGGAACCTCAAAACGTGTATTTTCTTCAAATTTTTGTCATTATCGCAATACTTTCTCTTTAAATATTAACATATAGATAAGAGAAAGTAAAAATTGATGACTGATAATCAAAATATGACTTTAGAAAATATCTTATTTTGTATTAACTAATCCAGTTTGAGAGGAAAATTAAAAGTTTCACTTCCTTGAGTATGAATTTTAATTTTTATCACCTCTTTTTTTTTGCGAAAGTATTTTTAATTTTTTCATCTGCAATAAATGTACAAACTTGAAAACTCACATACAAGAAAACAATTCAATTGGTCGGATTAATCTCACTACTTTTTTGCAAGACATAAACGAGGTTAATTGTATGAAATAACTATAAGATCGTTTCCTTTAGTTGCCTTTTAGTTTGTTTGCTTTTGTCTTAATGTGACGTCGAATTTCATCTGCCCAACGACGACTAGTATTACTACTACTTTATAGTACTTGTCTTGGCAAACTTCTCATTAACATTACCACGGCTTAAATCAACTAAGTAAAATACCCGGAGGTTGTAAATAGAATCCGCGGCCCAATTAACCGCTGCAGCAGCAACAGCAGCAGCTCTCTTCTTCCTATGGCTTTTAGGGATCTTGTCTGAAGGGGGTTGGTCCAGAATTTGGCGGCGTCGGCGGCCTGTAAATGACATACCCAAGATAAGTTGCACTTCTCCCTTTTACTGGCTTGGCCTTTCGTTTTACTTAAACACAAGGTTCCGACAATTCCCTCTCTCTCTCTCTACTCAAAGTCCTGATAATGATTTTCATTTTGATAATGGCGTTCTCTTTTTTTTTTCTCTCTTTCTCTTCTACAAAATATATTGTTCAAATTTTCTTTCCTCTTTAAAGAAGAAATTATACCCTTTTTACTTTAAAATTTATTGAAAGCATTCTTTTTTTCTGAATCAACGTCTAAATTTCGTAACCATTCTTTTTTTTTTGTCTTTTTGGCATCTTTGACATATAAAGTTTAAAATATAGACTGTGTATTTATTATCCTTATTTCACATTTCACTCTTCAACAATTTTCTCGAATAATTTTCATATTCTATTGCCTAAGTCAGTGGTTACCAAACTTTTGTAGCCTATCGCCCTCTTTCTGGGGGTTGACCAATACCTATCGCTCCCTTTTCATTTTCATTGTATGGCTAATTGTTATTTAATAGACCGGGCGCTGGAGGTAGATGGGTATGCAAAATGTGAGACAGAATTCTGTCAATGGATTTTAGCTGATAATAGTTCTAATAATAAGAATGCCTGTTCAATTTTTGGTCTTTTTTTACCCCCACTCCTCTTATTTGTATAGGAAATTAATGGAATACTTGCTATGATCATGTGAAGACCTGCAACTATGGTCAAATTCTTATACATAATAGGGATCGTCCACATATTACGTAACCAGGGGCGGATACAAGGGAGGGTTAAAGGGAGTAAATCCCCCCCCCGAGATTTAAAAAAAATACATTTTTTTTGAAAAAAAAAAAATTAATTTTTAATGTAAAATTTTAAAAATTAATACTACAAATTTGATTTGTATTTATATTCTCGCTAACAAGTACAGAATGAGCCTTTAAATTACCGAAATTAAGAAAAAATTGTGTGCTGGGCGACCAGTCACACCAGATTACCCCCCCCCCGAGAAACACCTCTGGATCCGCTCTTGTACGTAACGCCTTTTTTGACGATTTTCTACTAAATTTTCCCTCGTGACTCAAATAATCACTCCATTTTTCCCTGAAACCATTCGACCTTTTTTGTTTTTGTTTTTTTCCAAAAAATTTTATAAATTCAACTTTGAATTGTTATGTTACACTTAGAGAAACCCCCGGGTCCTCCATGTCGCAATTAGTAACGTTTTGTTCAGACCCCCCCCCCTAACGCGTTACGTAATATGTGGACGATCCCATACCTCAAAAAAAAGAAAATTAGTATCTTGCCAGCAGCTGCGGTGCCCTTTCTAGTCCCTTCCCCTCGCTTCTCCGCGGCCAGTATTCATCTTTTACTAAAATTCAAATTGTGGGGACCGGCAACTATGTTCATAATCTTATACCTGGTGCCCCAAGCAATGAAAAATACTCGTACTATCTTGCCGCCAGCTTCAGTGGTCCCCTCTAGCCCCTTCCCCTTCTTTCTCTACCTTTATTTCATTCATTTCTATTTTTTTTTATTTAGGGTCTTTTTCGGAATCTGAAGGCATTTAGATCTATTTATTTCAATCACTCGGCTAGCCTATTTAATTAAAATAATCTTTCCTCGCTTGGGAGACAAACCTCTGACCTCTAGCACTACTTTTGAATGAAATGCAGATATCATGAAAAATCATATTCAAGTTTCTTCCACATTAAATTTAGTAAATGTTAAAGGAAAATTGGAAAAACTTTCTTTAAAGTTAATAAAGGTCTGTCTATTCCCATTATTAATAAAATATCTATCTTGATAAAAAAAAAATTATTTTTATATTGGAAATGAAATTAGAAAACAAAAATTGTTTCTTCATGTCATCACATCGTTTTGTACATTAATCATTCCTTCGTCAGTATAGATAAAGATTTCTGGAGAAAATTATTTCGCTTGAGATATGTTAATCAGAGATCAGGTGAAATGTTTGTTTAGGCCCTTTAGGAAGCAAGGGCTTGCTTGATTAATTGTTCAAAATGACGACACAATTGAAATCATTTTGGGGCCATATATAAATTGAATTTTTTTTTTTTTTTTTTTATCCCCTACCTCCATCAATGGAAAATTATCGCAGTTCTTATCACCCTAAATAAACATTTATAATTCTTTATTTACATTATAATAAAATTCGCCTCCTAATGACTGGCTTTCGTTTTTGTTAAATGGTTTTAAGAAGTTGGTGAACTGAGAGGCGAGGATTTATGCTAAAATTTCTCCCCACTCTCGTTTGCTGACGTAGATTCATTGGTAAAACGACATGGTCATAAAAATAACAGGATTAAATTTTTATCGGCAGAGAGAGAACTTTCTTTCTCCTACAAAGACGTGTTCGTGATTGTAATATTATCAAGTTTAAGCTAATGCCCTTCCTTCTTTTTTTTTTTTAAGCAACCCTTAATGAGAAAAAATCAGACATTTCTTTTCCTCTATAGATTTGAATTTCAAGTTTTTTTTTTTTTTTTTTTTTTTAGATTTATCAAAAGCTCAGAAGAAGACGCTTAATTAATCAATTATTTAGTATGGTATTAGATACTTTCAAAATTAATATTTTTAGCTTCCATGATTGGGATTTATTTATTTTTTAAAAATCTTTTCGACATCTTAGGCCATATAGACTTTTTACAATACTTATTATTAGATATATATTATGGGGTCCAGGCATATTTATTTATAGCATTTGATAGCCAAATGTTTTTAATAAATATTCATCGGACCTTGAAATTTTATATTTAAGTTAGGTACCCCCTCCCCCCCCCCCGAACACGTGAAAAAAATCTTTTAAACAAAATCAGTCAAAAAGTACTAGTACTTTACTGATGTACTTTTTCAGTTTTTTGATTTTCTCAAAATTCGCTCCAACGTTTTTTTTTTAAATTCATAAATCAACTATTTTTTAGATGTTCTTTAAAATGTATATTCTCATTTTACCGTTGAAATCTTCTGAAAACCACTTTACTCCTGTACATCATAGGAAAGATAGGAGAAATGGTTGCCATGGTAACATAATTTAAATCTTTTTCTTTTGAGAATAAAATCGCTTAAATCGATTATTATTTAGATGCTTGTTTAAAAAGTATATCAGTAATATTTTGTGAAAATTGTTTGAAGTACACTTTATTATATTTAATTTTTTTTATTATTTATTATAATAGTGGTATTTAAATTATTTAATTAAATTTTATTAATATTAAAATTCCTGGTCAAAAGTTACTATCTTCATGTAGCTTCTCTTCTCTTTTCTAAACTCTATGCCTTCATAGATATGCTTTGCTCTTTTTCTATACTCGTTGCTTCAAGTTGAAATTGGTCTTGTGATATTCTGACGTTTAATTTTTTTTTGTGTTGTGTTCGTTCCTTGTCTTCAATATTCTCATCGAAATTTTCTTCTCAAATGTGTGAGTAGCATTTATAAATAAATAAATATTAATATTTTAATAAAATATATTGGCAGATATAATTATTAATAAGGTTATTTGACAGCACTCATCCGTAGACACATTCATTCCATACAAATACACAACAGAATTCCTTAATTATATTTTTTAAATAATTAGTACACATTTAAAATTATATAATTCCTTATTTATTATGCCATTGATTTATGATCGTATATATTTTTAATATAATTTAGGGCTATAAGCATACAAACACACTTTCACAGAAACCTAATCAATTTTTTTAAATTAACAAATTGGTGTTACTGGTCGCACAGCACACAACTTTCTCTTACCCTTTGGTAAGAGAAACTTGTGCACCGTGCTGGTCACACCAGAAATACTTTCTCTCCTATATATTTCATATATAGGGTACGAGAAAGTAAAAATCTAATTGACAATATTTTCACTGACTAAAGACAATGAAAATTTAATGCTTTTTCTTATTCAATTTATGCGAAATAGTCCACTGCCTAGAGGCGGCAAATGCAAGTAAAAATTAGCTCTGTTTCTAAAGGATTTTTTTTAAAGCGATTATTTTTTTAAATAATATTTTGCTATTTAAATAATAGGCCCTAAAAGAATTAGATTATAAATAAAATTAAATCGATTTTTCATTTAAATTCTCATTTTCTATCCATTTATATATTCCTTATTATTTGTTTAGATTTTTAATTAAAAGAAGTTGGAACTTTGCCAATTTTCTATTTATATGGGCTCTATGGGCCTAAGGTCCTAGGCCAAGCTCTTGTCCACCAATGAGAAGAGACCCCCCTCTCTTGAGGGCTCAGCTGGAAACCGAGTCTATATACATTCCCTATATGAAAAGTACCCTTTATATTCCAATGCAAGGTCAAAGAGAGTTCAGTAGAGTGGGGACAGTGATAAGAGAAGCACCTTCTGTGTTAATCGGGTCATACCTCATTTGGAACATGGCGTTGCGTGGGGCGGACGCGTCTCACCTGGGCTCCGTAAAAAATTCGCGTTTCTTCTAAACTTTAAGACCATTTGAGGTAAATTTCATCTCTCCACGTTCATTAATACTTGGTTTATTATTTTAAATATTAGAAATATAAATGGCTCCACAAAAAATTATTATTTATATACTGCATTATATATAAACGTAATTGTGATTTTATAAAAATGTATTCATAGGAGCCAATGTGGGAATATAACTAAATTTTTTTATATATCGAGGTGGTCCGTATTTATTTTTTTAATTTAACAAAATAAATAAATAAAATATTTAAAGAGAAATAATAAAAGTAGAGTAATTGATTTTGCTCTCTCTCTGCTTGACTCTCTTGCACGGGCCAGGATGCGAGTCAGGACAAGTTTGTTGGATGGGTTAACTAATACAAGACGAACGTAGCATACGGATTACAAACCCAAGTATAGGCTAATCCACTAAAGAATAGGAATATTCTTGCAGTTTATATCTAAATCTTTTTTTATTCAATTGAATGACTTGTTACTCGTATTTTTCATTTAAACTTAACTAGCTGCGTCGCCCGTCTTCGGTGGGCACCTAGTCAGGCAAATTGCGACCTCATGGATACCCTTAAATCAATATTTACTTACATTTTTACTTTTTTAATAGAGAGAGGTTAAACAATTAATTCATTTATATGCCGTGGTGGATTACTTTCAATCCAAGCGATTGCAACTCAACCCTAAATTAATTTAACTTTTTATACGATCTAAATAAAATTCAAAATATACCTAATTAGTAAAAACCGGCTAGCTGCGTTGCCCGCTTTCGGTGAGCTTCTCTCATTGATATAACATATCTAGTTTTTTTAAATAGGAACCTCACATACAATACCTAACAAGAGCCCGCGTGTGGCGGCCTCTTTTTTATTCAGTGCCCCAACATTCACTTCACTTTTTACTTTCACGTATAAATATACAATATCTAACTCCAATATGATTTAGAAAAATTTAATTGCTCTGTACATGAAGCGAACCTCTGAAGCATAGAACAAGAGTCGAGATCTCTATTTCTGTGTTTCGTCCTCCCAAAATTTTTTTGCGTATTTAACACTTTATCGAATTAAATATTTAAATGTCCCCTTGACTTAATAGTAGGCCTAAATAGAAAACCCCTAAATATATAACAAATCTGTTATAACTAATCGTTTGTTTTAAACGATTAAGTCCATAGAACGGATCGAGCTTGATGATACTTTATAACTTAGAAGTGAGCTTATAGATCAGAGATTTTTGCCTATATTCGAGAAGTTGGTAGCGCGCCTGCCTTGTTTACCAAGGGTCGAGGGTTCGGATCCCAGGCAGTCCGATGATTTTATTTATGCCATTTGGATACCAAATGGCTTAAATAAGAATGCCTGGACTCCCAATTGATATATTTACAAATAACGAGTATCGTTTAAAGTCTTAAATGGCCAAAGTAGCTGAAAAGACTGTGTGTATGCCAGGGGCGTATATAGAAATTTTTTTCGGGGGAGGCATGAACTCAAAAAATTTTTCTGCGGAAAATTTTTTTTTAAAGAAACTAAATTTTTCCGCCCCGCGGAAAATATATTTTGAAAATCATTTTACCTTTATTTTTTTACAAAAATAACAGCAGCTACTAGCTATGGTACCCCATCTTACCTCGTTATCCCGTCTTGCCCCATGTTACCCTATAGGTAAAAGAAAGTAAAAATCACATCCATATGTATATTTCAATTTATTTCCCTGATGATAATTTTTTCTAACGTCGAATGAAATTTCAATCCTCCATAATATAACCTATGTTTCTAAGCAGGCTAATAATAGATTTATTTATTTCATTAATTATATTTAAATTTAAATAATATTTTTTTTTTTTTCAGATATCGACGAATCGCCTTCGAGAATTGTCATCATAAATCCATGGGATTCAAACGCCAAAGGCCAATAAGTGAATAAATGACTAAGTGATAAGTGAATAAGTGAATCCACGTAGGACATCCGCCATCAGACTTCGCCTTCACGTCTTCCAGGCAGCGACTACAGCAGATTCCACGAGTGTAGCAGCTACATTCAAAGTCTGTATGAACATGTACGTGGGCGTAGAGTAAACAGTTTAGGATTTTCAAAATTTTTTGACTTTTCTTATTACGGCTTAAATCTAGAATATTTTAACTTAGGTGCATGGATAGGATGTTATTAATAATATTTTTACATTTCAGTCCAAATACAGGCTTCGTTTCTCAAGGTAAAGGGATGGATGAATGTTAAATGTGCAAAAGGTATATGATTATTGGTAATATGTGGTTCATCCACAGTACTCATTTCATCTCTTTACCCACCGGGGGAACATCATCAACATATGAGACAATTCAAGTGTGCATGTTCTATTGTTTTAGCTATTATAAATCAGTATTAGGTTTTAAGTTTTGCGTGTATGGGATTAATATTACCTAAGGGGATCTCTTTTCTAACTCTTTATTAAGTGAATGTTAATTTTTAAGAATACACGCAAATCTTATTAGATTATCTAGCTAACAATTGATTAGTAGAGTCTATATATGGGCGCTAAATAAGTAGAAAATCTCTACGCTCACGAATTTATATAGGTATTATATTTATGGGGGTTTAGGCCTTCTTTGTCGGAATTCTCTGATGTTCTCTTGAATTGGCGTTCAATTGTGAATTGATTCCTCAATGCTGGCATAGGGTGTTGTTGTTCGTCCCATTTAGGTTTAGGCAGGGCTCCCAGTAGAGGATCATTTCACTTTTGACCGTTGTTCAAGGGGAATAGGGGAATTTCTCTATCGTATGTTTCCCTCTTTCGCGCATTTGAGAGAAAGAGTGTTTTCTCTTTCTCCGAGGCTCTTTGTCCGTCAGTGCTGAGTTCTGGGCCTTGGTTGTTTCAGGACAGAATGAGTTAATGTTCAAGATGTTAGGAGTTCGTATAGGTTGTTGTTAGCTTTTAGGGTTCTTTTTTTTTCAGCATGCATCTTGAACAACGTCATTCTGTTTCTGAGATGAGCAATCAAGGGGGTTCATCAGTATTGTATTGGCCGGGCTTCCTTCCTAACTCGTGAATGATTATCAGATCAATTATCTCTGCTCTATTTTAGTTCGCTATTAAACGACATTGATTAGGCAGGTGGGTGGAGATTAATTGATCTGTAATGTGTCTTAGTACATATGTACTGTATTTTTCCATTTCCTTTTTACCTTTCTTTGGGTTTGTGGGGGCGTTTTCACCGTATCGTTTCGAAGTAATATAATGAAGGCTTACCTGCCTTCCGGGAGTGTTCGCGTTCGCGTTCGCGAGTGTCTCAAGAAAGAAGAGGAACTGCATTTTAGAATTAGATGGCCGTCCCGGTCATAGATAGTGTGGGATTAGGTTAGCTTTTAGGGAAGTCCTCGTTGAGCCGAAAGAAGCAGTCTACAAAGTAAGTTAAAGAAATTTTATATATTTTTCAAATATGAATCTTGATTTATGTACTAATTGTTTGCTTTTTCTTATGTTTTAGATGGGTAGGGTGGGAGTGGGGGCTGAGACCTCGTTGAGCCGAAAGAAGCAGTCTACAGAGTAATTTAAAGAAATTTCCTTCAACTTTATTAAAGAAATTCTATTTTTTAATTTTCTCTTTTTTTTTATAGATATAATACTTTGGATAGAACATTTATTTACAAAAACAAGACTTTTTTCAAACCCTTTTCGCCTACTGTGGTATTTAGGGGTTTCATTTTATTATACAAAAGAAACAAGACGGACTTAAATGAATAAAAATATAACCGCTTTTTAAGAATATTTCTCTCATGGGAAGGAAAGCGAACCCGAGCCTCCAGCAAGAGAATAACTGCTTTGAAGACTTACCAGGTGTGTTATGGTTACCTCTATTTGTGGAAGACTGTCAAACCTAGTTTAAACAGAGTTTTATTTTATAAGGAGAATTAATATTAAATTTATCCATATAAATATATCTGAATGAAAAGAAAATAATTGTGATACATTTTGCATTTTTGTTTTAGAAAATTCAGTATTCAATTGTATGAGATCCAGACGGACCCTCGCGACCGTCGCAAGTAGTTTTCAGGATCAAACCTTCTTTAAGCCCAAAGAAGCAATCGACAGAGTGAGTTATAATATTGACATAATAAATAATCTAATATATTTCTCGTGTATAATGTGTATTTTTGTTTTGTTTTAGATTTGAATCATCATTGGTGAGGATCGGTGGGCTATGAGGGGAGGAGGAGGCCCAAAAAAGATGGATAAGGTGATATCTGGTGGTTGAAATCGACTATGGCACATCAAATGGATTCTTTAGTAGGTAATATCAATTCAAATTATTAAAAATATAACTAACAAATTATAAAGATACCAAATCGCTTAAATAAGAATGCCCGAATCCTAAATACCCAGTATTTATATTCAATAACGGCTACCGTCAAAGTCTTATATGATCAATTTAAGCAAAAAAAACTTCTCGCAAATTTCTAATCTTAAACGATATATTGACTGGATAATGAACAGTCAGTAGCGTATCCAGGTGGGGTCAAAGGAGGAACCCCCCTCCCTCGTCCCAGGCGCCTCTCGATAGCGACATAGGCGCCCTAGCCCACCTGGCATTTCTCCAGCTTTCCGGCTTTTTACCTAAATCTCCGGCTTTTTTTGAAATTTCATAATAAATTCATTTTACATCATAAATCCTGAGAAAAATTACAAAAAAAAAGCTCGAACGAGTTTCGAATAGTAAAATAAAAGGTCAAATGAGATTCGTATAGGCTACAAAAAAAAAACTCGAACGAAATAAGGTTGAGTTGAGCTTCTCCCCCTCTTTCCTCAAAGGCTAGTTACGCCGTTGTGAACAGTCTATTTGAGTTGATTGAAAAAATTCAAAAATTTATTAATTATTTAAGATATTTATTTTATTTTTTTTTTTGTCCTTGGAATATCAACCTAAATATTTTTTCATTCGTTTTAAATAGAAATTTTCTTTCCAATTCTTTTGATATCGTTTGATAAGAGAGAGATTCTAAAAGATTTTCTTTTTTTCAGATTCGTGTTTTTCCGGTGCAATTGGAATTTTTTAACTGAATTCAAGGACTGCAAGGAGCTTAGGATGACCTTCACTGTCCCGAAGAGTAAGTACAATATTTCATAGTTCTAATTAGGCTAGGTAGGATCTCTTTCAACAAGCCCCCTGGTCTCTCGTAATCCAATCACGTTCATTCTCCCTGATATGATTTCTTCAGACACCCGACTTTCGTTTTTTCGAATTATAAATCACAATTCTTTTTTAATATTTCGCATATTCTTTTTAATGCAAATAATAAAAAGAATTGTGACGTACACTATTTTTGCTTGAATTATTTCCGAATTGTGTTTTTGTTTTATTTTAAAGAAAAAGAAGTCCTCAAGATTAAGTATTACAAAATTTTTAATAAGTAAGTAAATTTCATATACAATAGTTATTAAAATAAAATGACCAAAACTAATTCAAATTTTATATTTTTCAGATCTGAACTTATCCGGATTTATTTCCCGAAATCTCTGGCTTTTTTTGAAATTTTATATAAGCTTATAATAAATTTTTATAGTAACTATTGCTGTTGGAGTGGAGTCAGCCAAAGGAAATAATAAAAAGCAATTTTTTCTGTCGACGTTTCATTATTGTACAAGTAACCTTGCACTCATTCACACACATGCCTGTTTTATTATTAAAATCATTAGCTAAATCAAAAAATGAACAAAACTTGTATTATTTGTATTAAGTCAAGTTCAATTTATTGATGTCAAATGATACTCATTTTACTACCATCCGTAAAAATTGACATTAGACTGTCCCGAGGAAGAGCGTGATTGGCGCTCGAAACGTCGACAGAAAAAATTGTTTTTTATTTTCCTTTGGCTGACTCCACTCCAACAGCAATAGTTAACCCTCACAGCCAGTACAAAAAAAGTGTATATTTTATAGTAACTTTTTGGCAGCTTTTCGTAAGGGATAGCGTTCATTACTTAAGTATTTTGTAGGTTTATCATACCATATTCCTAAAGTGCTATTCAAGACGTATTGATTGATGTATCATTTTTTTTCCATTCTGATGAAACCATTAAATGTTTACTCGAAATCAAAATGGCAGAGTCGGATAAGATGACGAATTGAGAGGAGGGTAAGATGGGGAGGTCTCTACCTCTCTACCTTAGACCGATATAACCGGTATCTCCGGCCATTGAGAGAAAAGTTATTTTTTGATTCCTTCGGGGCTCCAATGATTGTGGCGAGGATAGAAATTGGCGTCTCACCAGTACTTTTAAATAGCACATTTTCCTTGGTGATATTTAAATTTTATTCAAAACCACTGATGAATAAGATAAAATATTTGAGGCAGGGTTTCTTGAAATAATGCTCCCTCCCCCTGCCTAGTACGCCCTGTAACAGAGCTGCGAATATAACAAATAAGTTATTAAAATTTAATAATAAAATCTACTTTGTGTACGTACATATGAAGAAAAAAGGTAATCCGAACTGGATTTCAAAATAAATTTTAGAGGGATTATCGACTTGACTCATGACATCAAAAAGTTTAAGTACCAAACTGGGGGATTAAAGGTCGGGAAGGGTGGGGGGCGAGTGTTACCTTTTTTTTCCCCATCACACTCAATACCGAATATTTCAATAAAAGTTGAAAATTTTATTACAATTTTTTTTTTTTTTTTTTGAACCATTTAGCTATGTTAATTCTCATTCATTATACAAGTACATTCATCCCTATTTGAGTTTGCATAATAGTGTTTGGCAATTCACAGATTTCCAAGTTCACAGTTTCATTTATCAAATAATATAATCCAACTGTAATTCGTTGCTTGATTAGCAGCATGCTGGTTGATTTAATACACGGCTTAGTAGCCTTTAGGCTGGCTTGAGGCCTCTTGCTCACGCTTCGATTATAACACAACCGAGTTCATGTGGTACTTTACTATATGCCTTCTCATTTACGAGAGAGAGAGAGGGAGATAGATCCTTCCCAAGGGCCTAATCCAAGGCAGTAAGACGCCTACAACTGATTCCAATTTGCACCATGGTCCATAAACAAGATTAGGACCTAGCATACCGCCTGCGGTGTCAAGACACAAGCGGGTGAAATTGTAGAGGTAATGAGGGAATAAAATAATGCATACTCACTTCCCTCTAGTTCATCTGGATTAAATCGAATCATTTGATTGCGCCCTTTGGAAAAGTCCCCTGTTAGTATATCATCTCTTTGAATTTCATTCCAAGTTTTATGATCGAGGATTAAACCTCTCTATTATTAAGCACAAAACTAAATGGTACTGTTTTATTAACTAATCTTTATCTTATTAATATTCCTAAGACGTCTGTATGTGAATATGTAGCTTAATAAACCATCAAATCAATTTTTTTTTATTTTGGATAAATTTCTAATCCACGGTTGATTGCATTAGTGGCATTAGTGAAATATTAAATCTCTAAAAAAATAACTAACAAACTTTAATGTTAATATTTAAACTAATCTAGAATTCTGATATTATATGTACCAGTATATATATTTGCTTGCTAAAATATTCATATATCGTATACAAGAGATATTCAAAAGAATCCACTCCATTTGAGGAGGGAATAAGGGCAATAAATTTTAAACATATTTGTAATTCACTCACTCATTAGTCTAAGAGGGAAAGAGAGAGAGAGAGAGAGAGAGAGGGTTATATACATAGAGATGTTTATAAATTTGCCAGAGTGGTGTTTTGGCATTTTTGAATAATATATGCTTCTAAACTGAGAGGCACGCGAAAATTTTATTTAGAAAAATATGAAATTATTTGATGCATTTTTAATTTTATTTAAAAGGGTTGAGATTTAAAAATGCAAGATAAGCTTATTTAGGAAATATTTGTGAAATTAAGAGAATTTTGAGGCGATAACATTTTCGTTTAAATAAAAAAAAAAATTATATTATTTGATAGGCTATCATTTATATAATTTTTTTTTATTTCAGTTCCTCATATTTAAGACAAATACAATTTTCAAATGAGAAATAGAATAATTTACATAGATAGGCCTTTTATGCCTCCCCGTTTCATCTGTCAATTTTAGTTTTCAGTTGTTTTTTTTTTTTGTAATAAAGCTCCTCTAGTATTAACATTATATCTATTTAATTAAATATAAACACACCCTTGACCTGTGGCTCAGAACTAGAGCATTGACTTCTGGTTAGTTTAGCGGAAATAAAGTCTTTCGACTTTTGTCAATTTTATGACTTTTCCACATTTTCTTAGATATCTCAACTGATCTCCCAAAAAAAAAACGTTTTTTTTTTTTTTTTTTTTTGAGATTTTCAACAAACAACTTTTGCGACTTTTTTGACGCTTTTTTTCCTCTCAGACACTTTTTTTTAAAAAAAAAGCAACTTTTTTCAAATTTTTTATTATAATACTATCGAAACTTGAAAAAGTCGTAAAGAACAAAATGCTACTTTTCAGGAAAAAACTTTCCAAAAAAAAAAAAAAATTTTCCCTCATTACTTTTCTGACTTTAGTACTATTTTAGTCATTGAAAGACAAGGATTTCTAATCCTTTTTGACAAATTTGCGTGAACTAAAACCTTTAGTACGGTATCGAAGATAGCTTGTCCTTTACTCACTTATGTTTAATTTCAATGTCATTTACTCCTGCTAATTTTCTGTAAACAAAACTTTTTTTGAGATAGCACAATTTTAATTTGACTTACAAAACATTCTAATTAAAAGTGTGTTTTGTAAAGCTCAAAAAGCTGAACATTTCTGTATATATAACTCATTTTTGCTATTTTGTCCTTTACGATCTTTGAATTTGCAAGTATCGAGATATGCTTTTTTTTTAATTTTGCATTTTTGGCTACTGGAGCCAGTGTATATTTTATTTTTTTTTTTTTTTAAATTTTATTTATGGTCTTTTTCGCCATCTGACGCCATTTACTCAGTCCCTATTTATTTCAATCTAGCCCTGGGCCACAGGTCCGTTTATAAATTTTACAATACATTTTTTTTTATTAGTCTTTTCGGCATCTTAGGCCATATAGACTTTAAGGATACAAAATTATTTATATACGGTATATTAGGGTCCAGGCACATTTATTTATACCATTTGGTTTCCAAATCATCTAAATAAATATTCATTGGACTGCCTGGGATACCTGGCCTTTAAGACTATTGACATTTGTCAACAACTGATGTTTTACATCTTGAATTCTAATATATCGGCGGAAATTAACTATATATAAATAATTAAATAAATGTCTGAGAAAAGTTACGCCACGTGGCAAGTGGGCCCGAACCAACTATGTTTATCTTTTTTCAACGGATTAAAAAAATGTAAAGTAAAGATCACTTCTTATCTTGAAGGGATGAAGCTCTCTAGCTAGAAGAGAAGACCCCCATTTATAATTTAAAAACATTTTTAAAATGGAGACAGAAATATTTATTTGTATGTTTATATCATTTTTAGATAAGAATGAATCAAAGGGCCAGATACACAATTATTCCCCATGAATTGAAAATCCATGAATTTGTTAATTTCCGTTGGCCCTTTGAAGTAATTCAACTAACGGAAGAAAATAATATTTTCCAACGGGCAAACAATGTAAATTCCGTTAATTCGCATTTTGTAATGATGCCCGAGGGGATAACCAACCCAAGGACAGGCAGGATGTCATTTGCTCACAAAACCAAGTGTGCATATAAATTCCTCTTATTTCAACTATGAAAATTTCCAATTTAATTTAATTTTTATTCAAATGTGAAATTATTTTACCTCATTCAAAAGGAAAATACGCTAAATTAATTTTTTAAAATGAAGTTTATAAAATAAGTTGAATTTTACGCCAGTGTAACCATTCTTGGTAAAAAAAAAAAAAAAAAAAAAAATAGAACTAGGCTCGTCGCCCGACTTTGGCGAACTTCTCGCCCTTTTCACCTTTTTCCTTTCCCTTAAGCCCGGTCCACACGCTACGTTTTGCACAACCTTTTGTCTGCGCAGTTCAACACGTTGCAGTTAAAACGTTGCGTGTGGACAGGAAATTTGCGCAGTTTTGAGCCCGGCGGGAAGACGGTACAGTTGCAGCGATAACTGAGCAAATTAGCATTGAAATCCATGACCTGTGCGGACAAGTCGGTGCATGTGGACGCTTGCTCCATGTTCCGAATCGTTTTGTTCCTCAGTTTTCCCTAATCACTCCACGATGGCTGACCTTCGGCAATGTTCTAGAAAGTTTTTAACTGATTTTATTGCACTTTATGAAGGTTTCCCATGTATTTGGCGTGTTAAATCGAAGGAGTATAGTAACAGGGAGGCAACAATGTATTGTGGAAAAGCCCCGCTTTTTTAAAAGCCACTTACGCGACCACTTCGAACGCCCGGTTCTTCTAAGATGTTCTATCTTTTTTTTCTAACGAGAGAGTATGCAAAAATTGACCACAGGAGAACCTCCCCCATGACGATATCGCATAAGACTGAGCAAAAAATACAAATATGACTGCACCGTCTGGACACTCAAAATTACAACGTTTTCACTCCGTCTTAAGACCGCGCAGACTTAAAAGGTTGTGCAAAACGTAGCGTGTGGACCGGGCTTTATATGAATCTCACAGGAATATTTGCCTCCGACCCACCTGGCTCTTCTTTTCTTTTTCTTGTAAACTTTAAAAATATCTTATTTGAATTTTGATAGACTCATAGAATCAATTAATAAATAACTCGGAAGCATGGACGTATTGAGCTCAAAACGTAAGGGTGGCAACTTGTCTAATATCCATTTTATTATTTTATTAAATGCCACAACCTAACTGGAGATCCGGGATGGCGTCTCGTAGTTTTTATCAACAGACTCCTTTAAACAAAACGTTTCGGCTAAATTTATTGCGCCATCTTCAGTTGTTATAGAGAAGATGGAGCAATTTTAGCAAATTTAGCCGAACGCTTTTTTAAATGAGTCTGTTTGATTAAATAGAGGCTACCTGAGCGTTTAAATAAAATTTTGCACTCTTATAGAGGACGTCTATAAAAACTACTCGGGTCCCCGAAATCCCAAAAGCGGAGGCTCAAAAAAATTCCTGGAAATTCAGAATTTTTCTGTTTAGAAAAGCATTGAGTCTATCTGGCTGACCTTATGAAACAGGGGCGTATTTAAGGCCCGGGCCCCCCCCCCCCCCCCGAAATCTCCCAAACACATATACATATATAGGGATATACAGACATCAGCGCAACAAATTTTTCCGCAGGATGGATAACTTTGGTTCCGCAATAGAAAAAATGTTCCTCAAAAAATTTCGTGTGGAAAAAAGTAGTTTCTTAAAAAAAAAATTTTCCTCAGAAAAATTTTTGAGTTCGGGCCCCCCGAAAAAAAATTTCTATATACGCCCCTGTTATGAAAAATTAATTTCTTTATGGCCAAAAATTAACGATATAGGGTCCCCAGAAAGCTCGATATTCCTTGACATACTAATAGACAATAAAACAATTCATATCCACTAGGTTTAATAAGAAAACGCCGATTCAAAAAAATATTTGGATTGGATGATCATCTGAGTCTTTGCATTCTGTCAGAAAAAAATATTTTAATTTTCTAGTAACTGAATTAATGCAACTTAATTAGTTGAAAAATTATTTAAAACGCGGAATTTAGATTATGAAATTGAAAGTAGCGCCAAAGGCTAGGGTTTTTTTTTCCACTAAGATCCTAGGGACTTTTGCTCTTTCGCAGTTGGGATTAAGACAAGTTGAGTTTGAGTGAGTGTTTGACATTTAATCAATAATTTTTATGAAAAGTGCTTTTTATTTTCATTTTTTAAGTAAGTAAATACATAAATTTACGTTTATTTTAATTAAATATTTCCATTTCTATTCACTTATGATTTAAATCGATAATTTTCCAACTTTAAAACATATCACAAATGTTTTAAATGAATACACATGTCATGTCATTTATTATTTATTATCTTAAAAAACAACTTTTTTTTATAATATTATTTTCATTGAGATTTGACATTACATATTATTTGATTATCATTTTTCTATTTGTACTTCGGCATTATAATTGTACAAATACTTGTATAAATAATTCATTATCGATGATTCTCATCAACGTTCTACACTGCTTATATATTTAGAACCATTTAAAAAACAAATAATCATATCAAAACACCCTATAGGTTTTTAAATCTTTTATTATACTATTTTTCAAATCCTTTGATAAACGTTTAATAGAAATTCAAATCTCTAAATCTAATTGTACAAATATAGTTTATTTAGTTAGAGTTTTAATCATTTGAATTCGAAATGTGTGTCTTAATTTATATAATTAATTGAATCCCAATTTTCTTTCAGAAGATTGGAACGGGGGCAATGGCACTGCTACTCCATGCATTACTCTTCGGAACGGATGTTCGTCTTTATCGATATGAGCGTGTAGCAACTCACGAATCTTGTCGTGATATTTCTTCTCTTCCAAAGCCTGAGACTTGAGAGTTCGTTCAATTTCTTCACGTTCTCGTTTCTATTAACAAAAAATTTAAAAGAAAAAATGTTATGAGGATAAACTCCTTACTAAATTAATCTTAAGTGGTAGCCACGCCATCAATGTATCGCACCTTTCTTAAAAACCAAACTCCGTTAAAAATATCTTGTAGATATATAATTCGAGATGTACCTGAATAACCTTTCAAATACTAGAAGAAGTAACGTGCAAGAATAGGAATACCGATAGAAAACAACTTGTCGATGATCAGGTCATAATAGATGATACAAAGAAAGAATAAATAAAATGGGGTCTTCATATAAACTTAAAAAAAATGAATATAAAAGAGAACTCTATAATGACCACATCGAGAGTAAAGACCTGCATTGAAGGGAGTTGGCCCAAGAAGATGTTCTGCTGAGGTCGGGTCACAAGTACAGTGAGGGATATTAAGGTATTAAGTCCCACCCATGCGTTTTCTACTTGTGATTATTTCATTGTTTTTAAAAAAATATTATATATTTTTTAATGGAAACTTTCATGGTTCAAACTTAGAAAATTTCCGATAAAAAATTTTATTTTCTTTTATAAAAACAATGAAATAATCACAAGTAGAAAACGCATGGGTGGAACTTAATATTGTCCCTCACTGTACATGAAACATAGAATATCGCTCTGACTTTGCACACCAGATGTAGTATATGGAAAAGACTGAGAAGCTTGGAAATGAGAAAATTATTGTAATTATGGGAGTTTTTAATTATAGACCACATTTTGTATTAATTCTTTATTAAAAATATAAAGTTCACTTGAATCGGAGCAAGTGCACAGTACTTGAAAATGACTGCAGAATTCGCAATTGAAACGTTGTACAGTAATTATATTTTTAATAAATAATTAACAATGTGGCTATAATTAAAAACTCCCATAATAATAATAATACAATCCACAAAAGCTTTAATATCTAAATTTTTGTATTGTAGATTCAGCGACAGTTGTAAACCATACTTGCATATATACATAGATATAAAAAATTTTAATTTTCTTAGAACAAATTAAAGACAAAAAATAAAACCCACTACTTATTTTGTAATAGAAAATTATATATAATTTCTTTTGTTTCAGGGAATATTCTTGATAAGAATGAGTTAAAATAAAAACGATATAAGCCTATAAGGACTGAAAATGGACGGAACGTCCCCTCCGGCATTTGGCATCCAAAGTCTGTTTTTGTTGCTCCTGAACTTATTCTTTCCTAATTTATAAAATAAACAGCAACTCCGGATTATAAAATCAATTTTGTGAGAATATGAAAATTTCCCAACATCTATTTGAAGTAAGTATAAATTATGCGTCTTTTTTTTAAACATCTTTAATTAGAATTTTCGCTGGGTCACTACAATAGTTGATACAAATCAAAAATTCTTAATTTTGGCTTTTTATGGTCCTATATTGACTTTAAATAATCAAAAATTGCAGAAAATTGAATCTGACTGAAAAAATTTTTGACAAAGGTCTTGTTGTTTCCATTCAATATGAATTCTCTGCAATTTTTGATTAATCAATATCTGACCACATCATTAATTCTAAATTTTAATGTTGCCATTGCCCATTTTTTAATAAGCACTGTTAAATAATGTTATATGCAGACCACCGTTTCTTTCTTATCAGACCTCGCGAATTTTTTTTTCACATAGCAATTACTCCAAATTTTGCTTTTTGAGTTTTGCCACCAATGTGTTCAGCAAGCGATATGTTGCCAGACATTCCAAATATTTTCGTGTCCTTAATGAATACAAATGACCTCTGATTTCCAAATACTGGCAATTATGTTAACTATTCAATTTTTTATGTAATTATTTCAATGCTTTCTTTATTATTGAAATGAGAATAATTTTTTCTACAATTTAGAAAATATCAATTTCAATCAATTGTAGAGAATATTATTCCCAATTAAATGAGAATCGTACTTTGGATGATGACTAGGCCAGTAATTCTAACCGATTGTTAAACAGACGGGTTTGAGATGTGGATTTAACCCTGCAATAAAACCCATTTGATCTCACTATGATCTAATAAGATTTTGATACGGAAGGGAATAGAAATCTACGAATTTAATTAAGTAAAATCTTTCGATTTGCTAAAGAGATTAGACTATTATTTGAATAATAAATCCGAAAATCAGAACAAAATATTTGTATCATATGGACCCTGTTATGCAATGGTGTGTCAAAGACCAAAAAATTCAAAATTGAGTTAAGCACGGAATATTGTTTGAAATGCTTTAATTAATAGTATTTTTTATGAAATATGTCCTAAAAAATTTATATTTAATGTTACTTGTACAATTGACAAGAAAAATTACATATAATCCAATGTAAACAAAAAACTTTATTGTTGATTTTCTCAAAACTCGATGTTTGGTCTTTGACACACCATTGCATAACAGGGTCCATATAGTCTTATAGTTACAAGTTCTTGCCAAAATAAAGAACTAGTAACTAGGGGTGTTCGATTATAAAAAATAATCGATTATGGAAAAAAAAAGTCGATTATGAAAAATAATAATCGATTATTCCTTTTTTCCCTCTGGTAATATTCTATTTTTCCCTCTTGCAAAAATCATTTGACTTTTTTTTACCATATGAGTCTCATCCCATCTTTTCAAACGCATATTTCCCGAAAATAATCGAAATAATCAATTATTCGATTATTTTTTAAGGAAATAATCGAAGAATAATCGATTATTTTTCGCAGCCCTAATAGTAATTGATTAGTAATTCTTAGGGTGTGAGAACATTAGCTAATTCAGACTCCCAATTGCTCAACAAGAAATTTTTTTTAAATTTCTTTTAATAGCAAACAGCATACCTTGAGAAGTTTATTATATTCCATCTGATCCAATAATTCTTGAGCGTATTCATGACGCGCTTTTTCCAATTGGCGTTCCCTTTCTCCAATGGCTTGATAATGCAAATCCGCTTGTTTTCTTTCAAATTCCTGTTCAGCCTTCACTTTCTTTTCTTCCGCTTCCGCTTGTGCTTTTCTTTCTCTAATTTGCTCTTTAAGAGTCCTCGTATTTTCCTAAAATTAACATATAATATTAAAATATTACTAAAAAAAAATTTCGATATTTGAATTTTACCTCTTGTTGGTTTTTGAGTCTTTGTCTTCTTGCTTCCCATCTTTCATTAACTTGTTTCTCGCGATTTGTTTTAACTTCATCGATTAATCGGTTCATTTCTATTTCATGCTTTTCTTTTTCTTTACGCAATCTCTTCAAATTTTCTAAATATTGAAGTGTTTCACGTTTATTTCTTGCCTGTGTATAAATCAATCAGATTAACTTTAAGTTTAAAGAATTCGTTTTTTTATCACATCACACTTTTTAATTAAAAACGTTAAAAATTAACATTTTTCTCCTTATTCATATCAACTTGTATTTTTTTTTTTTTTATTGCAAACATAAGAGTTGCGTGTTTAGAGGAAAATGAAAAGATAAAATAAGAAAATTTAAAAATAAGATTAGTAGATATAATTAAAAATTATGTGTTAAATAGTTCAGCACTCCCTGCAAAAGATGGCAGACTAGTCTAACAGCCGATCCCCTATTAGCCTATTTCTGGTCTATATTTATATATTTTTATGCTTTTATAAAAGATACATAATATATAATAACATTTATAAAGTATTCATTCTAAAAAGATCAATGAAAAATCAACCCAATGCATTAAATTATTAGCTACCACTCTGACATCTCTTGGCAAATTTCCGTATTAGGTGTTATCTTCAGTTCATTTTTAAGTCTCTAGACTCATATGACAGACCATTGAGTCAAATAGCGGAGTTGTCAATTTGACTCAATGCTCTGTCATTTGAGTTAGACTCTCAAATCTCAACTATTGGGCTTGAGGATGGCGTTATTTAATTAAAGCCGAAACTGTTTCCTTAACAGAGAGTTTTATTTCTCAGAGACTGATTACCTGACTGCCAGCTCCATTTTATCTATTCTTTAAAAACAACAGCCACTTTATTTTTCCAAATCTTATTTGTAATATGTCAAAAATAAGAAATGTTGCCTCAAAGAAGCGGTTCCATAAGAAATGAGTCAAAGACAACAGTCCGAGACATACAGTTCCAGATGATATTATTTTTTTATTTTTTTTTTTTTACATAATTTCACAAACTAAAATTAAATGTGACTATTAGATTTGACTCATTTCTTTACACTTATATTATCAATTTTGTCCCAACTTTATGTATTAAATTTATTTTTAATAATAATATCCTTTTTTTTAAGGTCTCACCGAATAATCCGTGATGGCTGCTCTTTCTTTTTCCATCGCTGCTGCGCTTAATTTAGCAAACATGATTTCAAGTTGACGTTCTTCATTTTCTCGTCTCTCCGTTATTATTCGATGCTCAACTAATTGTTTCGCTAACTCCTCTCGTCTCGCGGCGTGCTTTTTTCTCGCCTCTTTTTCGGCTAAACAAAAAAAGGTATAATATTTTAGATTAATCAGTAAAACATTTTGATTGAATGCTTTTTTTTTGCATTTTATTTATCATTTCTTTCAATCTATTTTTTTTTATTAGTCATTTATAAAATGAATCTACACAATCCATCAAATTTTTAATTATTTTTTTTTTTTTGTTAAAAATTATATTAAAAAAAAAAAACAAACTGTTAATAAACTGGAGAGAGAATATATTATTAAGTTTAATTATAAGTTATTTTTAGACTAGCATTACTAGCAGTAGCGTAACTAGCTGGGGGCGAAGGGGCTTCACCCCCCCCCGCCCCAGACGCATCATACCGACATTGCGCCCCAGGGCATCTAAGATATAGCCTAAGGATGCCTAAGATATAGCCATATTCTTTCCAAAGATTGTCTAAAAAATTGATAATTTTCTTTGAAAATTATATTACAACTTGAAAAACGGCACCCAGTTGAGCTTCGCCCCCCCCCCCCTCCCGCCATCAAAAGCTAGTTATGCCGCTGATTTATTGTAATCACATCAAAATTGATATTACACGAAGGGCTCTATATGCATATTGGGAAAGATGAGTGTATAGTAGCTTCCAGAACAAAGACAAATATTCCTGGTACAATGAGAGCCACAATTGTCTCCTAGCTAGGAGCTAGCTAAAGCATTAGTATATGGTATATAGTAAAATAATTTTATTGACCGAAAAGGTAAAATGAAATCTGGTACAGACGATTTTTTACCTTTTCTAATTTAAAATTATTTTGCTATATACCATATACTATACTTCCATATAGGCTCTAGCTCCCAGGTGGAGACTTATTTAATTGTGACGCTCACTGTACTAACCCACCAGTAAGTGATTGGACAAGTGATGCATTTGAATTTCCACTTTTTCAAAAACTGATTATTATTATTATTGGTTCTATTTTGTAAGAATTTCATTTATAATAAAATAATTTTCTAAAAACGATTGACACTTATTTTTTTCAATACCCTCGGCCAAAAATAAATATTTTTGCGTATTATCGTTTATTTGTAAATATTTCGATTCCAGTGATATGGAATTATCCTCAGTACAAGAAGAAATTCACGATTTGTAAAATAATTATTTTTTTTATTGTGAATAAAATCGAAATTTTATTAATTAAATTTTGATAATTTTGAAGTTTTTAGTGTAGTCGTATATGAAATTATTTTGATATTCATCAATGAAATCCTTATCAAAAATGAATTTGATTCACATTTTGAATGAATTTTTTACACAAAATAGAAGAGGCTTGGTCAACCGAAGTAAAATTAAACTCAGCTTACCATAGATCATTTCAGTGCAGAGAAACTCAACATATCAACCCTTGAATTCTACACAAAATATTGATATAACTAATAATAACAATAAACACTTGTTGAAATTTAATAGCATCATTGTCCAATAACTTCTTCGTTGGTCGAAAAATGTCATATTTGTATTCCTTAATCTTTTATTAATTAATACCTTTAAAGTTGAAAAAAAAAATATTTTTACTAAATTATGACGGTCGGTTATGTGATGGCCACTTTAGTTTTTTTTTTTATTTCAATCATTCTGCGTTTCTCTCTCTTAGTTTCTCATCATATATATGACAGCATTAAATTGATGTATTACTTGTTGGAAATTGGTAAATCTTCTAACTAACCCTTCTCCCTTTTTCTCTCTCTCTCTGTCTCTAAATTCTAAAGGGAACACCAAAATTCCCAAGAGCTCTGCCCTTTTATTGATAAATGCGAATCAGACTGACCTTCCATTTATCAAGTTAAAATTAGTTCAACCTTCCATTTCGAGAGAGTTGCAAAAAAAAATTGAACATCGACTGGACTTTTCTAATTTTCTCCTCTATATATATATAATTCCTAAAAGCCTTTATAAAATCTAATTAAATATTCCCAAAAAATAGAAATGATGATAAATACATTTTAATAGATTAATTAAATTTTCATAAATAGAAAAAAATGGATTATTTTTTCGGAATTAAAATTTAAACAAAATATCTCTTGACTAAACAAAATTTCTATTTAGTCATAAAGGGATTTTTTTTTCATTACAAGATCTCAGCCAAAAACATCGGAGATGCAAAAGGGGCGCCTCGCATTATTTTTGCCCAGCGTCGAGGTGAAATCAAAAAAATGCGCCTCGCTTTTCTGATTTATATAAAAGCGAGGAAATATTTTCACTTAAATAAAACCCCTACAAAATTTTATTTGTTTCATATATCCTCGCTTTTATATAAATCAGAAAAGCGAGGCGCATTTTGATCACCTCGACGCTGGGCAAAAATAATGCGTAAGAGATAGAAATTTTGTTTAGACCCAACAGATTCGTCTGAATTTTAATTCAAACTTCCGAAAAAAGAATCTATTTTTTTCTATTTAAGAAAATTTTGTTTAAAGGTTTCTGGATTTCTCCAATAAAGAATTTATATTTATTAATTAATGTACCAAGGCCAACGTTTCGGTTGCATATAGGACCATCCTCAAGATTATAATACAACGGATACAATTAAATTAAATTGAATTAATATCCAACCCAACCAAAAACAAATCATATCCATCAGGGGGTGGTTATTTAAAAAAAGATAATAAAATAAAAAAAAAAAATTTGATTTTGATTTTTAATTTTTTCGTTGGAATAAAACCCTTTGGGTATCATATGCGACCGAAACGTCGGCCCTGGCACATTAATAAATTAAATAAATTTAACAGTTAATTGAAAAAAACTACTAGCTCCTTGCTCATTGGAGAAATCCAGAAACCTTTAACCTACATATTATCAGCTATACACCTTCGTCAAATAAGAAAATAATTATTCTATTAAAATTTATTTATCATAATTTATATTTTTAGGAATATTTAATTGGATTTTATAAAGGATTCTAGGGATCTCCTCCCGCCCCCTTCCCCTTAGATGCTAACACAACTTGGCGCTTTATTTGTGGGGAGAATGAGGAACAAATTTATCTATTTGAGAATATTTTTACAATATAAATACATAATTACATGGATTTGACTCTCGAGAATATTTCCTAAAATAAATATCTATATTTTAACAATTTTTTCTAGTGAGCATCTACAAAAAATGAAAATATTCTAATCTCTTTTTATTGTGAGGTATGTCTTTGTGGCTGGAAGTATTATTGAGGAGTCAAAAAAATCCAAGACATATGCAGCCAAAATTATTTCTTTTATTATTGCCGTTCCAGGCTGACGTTTCGGCCACTGGTCTAGGCCATCTTCAGAGCCGGAGGCGAGAATAAATTAAAATTACAATTTCAGCGACACACATTCGCATGAACGGAGCGCTCATAGGACAACGAAAGAATGTTATTTTTATTATTATTTTATTTGTTATTTATTCTCGCCTCCGGCTCTGAAGATGGCCTAGACCAGTGGCCGAAACGTCAGCCTGGAACGGCAATAATAAAAAATAATTTTGGCTGCCTATGTCTTGGATTTTTTTTGACTCCTCAACATCTCTTTAGTGAAAGAAAAGATTAGCAGCTAGATAATAATTCAGCCCGCAAGCTTTGACGATGAAGACCGAAACGTCAGCATAGAGGACCAAATAAATGAAAAATTATCTCGCTGCTATTCTTTTCTTTACAAATTAACGATTATCCAACTATAAAATTCACATCTTGTTAAATCTTTTTTTTTTTTTTTTAGATTTATTGTCAACGAAAATTTCTATTTGCTGAAAACTTTAATAAACAATTTCTCTAAGAAGATGAAGAGGAGGATGGTGATTTATTGAGAAAATAAAGACAAAAAAAACTTTTTCCGGCTCATTCATACCCTATCGACGCTTCAGGGACATCACCTCATCATCAGAAGGTTGTTAAAAAATTTTATATCTTTGCCTCCTCGTTTGAAAAAGAATAGAAATTTAGCTATGATCTTAAAATAAATTTGGTCCTTACTTGGCCTTTAGTTAAATATGTTTATAATCACTTACATGCATTCTAATTTCAATTAGAAATATAAGATTTAAACATTCGACCGTTGGTTCTCGTTGAAACATTTTGTAAATTAAAATTAAATATACAAATTAAACACTAGATTATTTGTTTCAAAGGTCTTATTAATTCTTTAGAATGTAATCACTTCTAATGATGACAAGGAATTGTCGAAATACGTATAAAGTGTTAATTTTTTAATTAATAAAACCTTTGAAACAAATAATCTAGTGTTTAATTTGTATATTTAATTTTAATCAACTAGATATCTATCAACAACCAAACCTAAGAAACAAAAACTCAATAATTCAAATGGAATTAATCTTGGAAAGGATGTAACATCTGTTTAATCACTATTCTAAAAATTTCTTTTGTAGTTTCAGGTATTTCGCTGCTGAAAGGCGGGATCTAAGGAATTCAGACAAGTATGGTTCTGATGAAGGCCTATTATAACGAACAGGATGCATCCTCGTTAACCAATAAAATTGTCAAATGAAAGAGTGTGGATGCAGTTCAATAATTATATTAAGAATAACTCTAACTAGTAGTTTATTTCTTGGACAGGTTTAACGGATGGTATGTATATATAATCAAAAAATTATTAAAATTTTAATAATTTATTAGTTCTTGACAGATGCATTACTGCTTCGGCCCAACTCAACAGCCATCTTCAGAACATAAGACATTTATTTGATAATTCTATTCAAATATTATGTGATGATGTCTTATGTTCTGAAGATGGCTGTTGAGTTAGCCGAAATAGTAATGCATCTGTCAAGAACTAATAAATTATTAAAATTTTAATAATTTTTTGATTATATATACATACCATCCGTTAAACCTGTCCAAGAAATAAACTACTAGTTAGTTATTCTTAATAAAATTGTCTCTGATATGAATTGGTGGTTTGATTAAATCTTCCGGCAATTCCTTAGATCCCGCCGTTCAGCAGCGAAATACCTGAAAGAAACTACAAAAGAAATTTTAGAATAGTAATTCAAATGGAGATGCTCAAATGGGTTAAGAATGCATTAAAATGATACTAAACCTTCAATTTCTTTTATTCTTTCATCTTCCAGCCACTTCTTATATCTCTCAGACTCTTCGCGATTCTCTCTTAATCCGTTTGATTTCTTCTTCTTCGCGTTCCCGAATTTGCTCGTCTAGAACTTTATTCATCTTTATTTCGAATTCTCTTCTTTCTCGTGCTTTTCTCTCCTCTTCTCTATTCTAAACACACAAATATATTTAAGTCTTTCCATTTACTTCCATATACTTTATAAAAAAAAGAAGCTTTTTAACTTTCAAATCTCGAAAAATATTACTCATAAATAAATCTATAAACAATGTTAGGGATTTCTTAAGTCACAACATTAGCCCATAAAAGATTTCATATTTTTATCCTTCCTATTTATTTTTTATATCAATCAATATAATAAAATTTTTACGTTTTTTATACTATCGTATTTATTTTTTCTACGTATGAATCAAGAAAGTTTGCGATAAAAGAAAATTTTATTTTAAAATTTGAATAAGTAAAAAAAATTCATGAAATTTATAAAGTTAGAAAGCTTATTTACATTTGAATCGGAGCATTTCTATGATGATTATCATTTTTAAAGAAAGATAATACTGTGAGCCGTGGTGAGAAAGATTTTTTCGGAAGGGGTAGAGGGGTGGATTGGTTGATCTGAGCGATAAACCCCTCCCCCTCTCCTTCCAAAGAATAATTTTAAAGAATAAAAAGGTATTTATATTATTATTAAGGAGAATTTTTAATTATAGATCACATTTTTTGTATTAATTATTTATTAAAAATATAAATAGCCCTTGACCCGTGGCTCAGAGAGAAAACACATCCATCATATGCTGGTTTCATTCTCCGTTTCTTTCCACAAATTTATTTCATTTGATTTGACTACAAATCATTTGAAATAAATAGGGATGGAGCCTAAATGGCCTTAGATGCCGATAAAGAACTTAAAAAAAATATATATATAAATACTGTACAACGTTTCGACTGCTTATTCTGCAGCCCTTATCAAGTACTGTGCACTTGCTTCGACTCAAGTGAATAAGCAATCGAAACGTTGTACAGTATTTATATTTTTAATAAATAATTAATAACAAAAATGTGGTCTATAATTAAAAATTCCCAATAATAATAATTCAAACCACAAAAGCTTTAATAAAAAAAGGTATTTATATTTTTAAATATTTCTATTTATTTTGGATTTCGAGGCGGGGACTTGGTGGGTAATAAACACCTCAATTTTCTATACGAGTTAATATCTATCCCCTGTCTAATTTAGTTTTTATATTTAACACAGGGATTGGCAAACACTTTCTTAGTAGGCTCTCGTACATCAAATTGTGCTCTTTCTTGAGAATCATATTAAATTATCTATACCTCCCCAGCCCAGTTTAACATTAAAGTATATATACTGTATAATTCAGATGTTACACAAAATATATAGCTAGAAATATTGACACTAATAAGCTTAAAATCTCTATTTTTCAGGTAAAATTGATTTGAAATATATGACTGGTTGATCTTAAATTAAGAATGGAAGAAGTTTATCAGAAGCTCTACTGAAATTTCGTCTCTTCTTCTATGGTTTGACAAACTTCACTTTGGATGACCTTTTCTTCGTCGATGACTGCAGTTTTTTTTGTTGAAATGGATAGTAAAAAGATCCATTTCAACTTATAAATGTTCATGTTGATGTCAGCTAACCCGCCATAAAAAATATATTTGTAATTTTTCATTTTTTGTCCTTCCAATATCTTGTATTATTTATGGAGACTTGGAACTTGTCTAATTTTTTTCTTATAATTAATAGTTGTCTTGCTTTTATAAGGTTTTGGATAAGTTATATTTCAAAATCTTTTCTCATTATTTATTTTTATACTGATTCACATGTCGATAACTATCTCATCTTTGATTTACTTCAATATATGAACCTCAGATAATCGATCTAAGAAAATTTATCTAGAGAAACATTTTTTGCAACACTCTTGTTATGTGAAAGTCAAAAAATTGCTAAACTCTTTCCAGTTTTATTTTATTAATATGTCATACCAGGTTGCAAGTGTCGTGTTAAGTTTTGTTCTGGTCGCTGTAATTATCTGGAGAATAGAAATCTCCATCGACATATTAGATAAAATGTTAAAATGAAAAGGTGGATATTTGTAGTTCAAAGTTGTGCGAAAGCAGTCGTAGGGTTGGTTCGAAATAAAATTTTTGGCCTGCATTTTGGCTTTAATTATATACCATGTCATCATCAGTAACTTAGAGGGAAATAAGAATAAAAATTATAATATATAACAAATTTACAAAATAAAAGTGTAAATAGATCGAAGTAAGTTGCCTTCATTGTGTATAAAATATTATAATGTTATAATTTACATCAAATAAATGAAAATATAAAGAATCGACAAACTTGAACTTTGTCCTTTGATACAATGCTTAAAAAATGGCAGAGGGATAAAAATACCCTGTCTGAATGCTGTATAATAACCGATATTTCGCTGCACTTTAATTATGCTTCACCATCAATTCTATTATTTGTATAATTGGTCAGAGTTAGTCGTTAATTTGTTTATATATATATGAAAATTGAAAAAATATTAAACACCAGGTAATAAATTTCAAAGATTTATTAAAATTGTTAATTTTTATAACCATGTGTTTTTATGTTTTCAATTCTTATATATATAGTGCTTCTCTAGAGACTTTGGTTGATCGTTTATTGATTATATATATATATATATATATATATAAAACGTCGAGTAAATCTCAGCACCCCACACGACTTAACCCGAGAAAACTTGTCTTCGCATATATATATATATTTTTTTTTTCATTGAAGACTCTTACGGTGTTTTATCCATATCTTTAGAGTCTCATTCTCTCAAATAACCTCTTTGAGCAATTGAAGTTTTAATAATATTAATAATTCGTATTTACTAATATTTTTTCGATATCTCGCCTGCTGAGAAAGAGCAAGATTAAGACGAATGGTGCATTGTCAATATTTTTAACACATAATGGGCATACTTCGATATATTTTATATATTAGCACATTTTGTTTAATGCACTGACCTTGTATAAATTATAAATCATCATATTATAATTTGTAAACTTGTTATATCTTACATATTAATTTTTATGCACATTTTTGCTCTGAATTTCTAAAGATGTCATTTTCTAATTTTAGTGGACATTGCTTTCGGTTTTATTGTATTCAAAATTTTTAAAATAGATTGTTTCTGGTTTATAAAGTATATTGCTAATCTCTAACCGCTCACTCTCTAACAGAGAAAAACAAGAATAATTATACAAATCTTAGTATTACAAATGAACTTGGTCCACGCATCTTCCTCTAAATTTATGTTTTTCTATTTCACAATGAAATTTTGTAATGAAATATATAAGAGTAACACAAGCCTCAAGGACTAGGAGTTTTTAAAATGAATTCCCAAATAGAACAAATTTTTAAAATATCTAATGTACTATTGATGCTTCATTGCATCCTTTGTTTTGTAAATTGAAAAAAATCTCTGGAATGTCTTCATGAGATAAACATCTTAACTAGTATATTTTCCTGAAAATGTAAATAGTTTCTTCCTTGAATTTTATTAAGATAGAATGTAGAAATTTAATAAGTATTATTCTGTGAGAATTTTTTGATTTTCGAAAATCAGTAAGTGCATGTACTAAAGCAGCAAATAATCAAAAGCCTTTGTTTGCCAAAGCCCACGGACGTTTCGTGCAAAATTCTTTAACTGACTCTCACGTTAGCTGAAACACTCATCTTTTTACCAAAATATACATATGCATCCATCCTCTTGGATATCGAGAGATGCCAACTTTGTGTCTTCATACAGAACTGAGGTTGAACAAATAAAATTTCGTCCGAAACGATTCTTTCGGCTTTGGCATACAACCCTTTTAATTTTGATTATTTATGCTGCTTTAGTACTTGAATTTACTTTGAAATTTAATAAAATAAAAAAATTTTATTTCTTTTTTCAAAGTATTTATTTTGGCTTTCAAACAGGGGCATTTAACACTTGTTCGGGCTTCTTATCTTGCGCTCTGCAGAGCCAATTTTTAACTATAAACTTTACAATAATTTATTTATAATAATGATGTATTTGGGTCATTCTACAAAAATGGATTAACTTCGAGTAATTGTAAATAATTCAGTGACTACCAAACATATTGACTTTTTTTTAAACATCATTTAATAGAAAAAGTTAATAATTTTTGATAAATATTGAAATTTAAAAAAATTTAATGAAAATAATCGTCTTTTTAACCCTAAAATGTCAGACCCTGGCATGTACCAACTCAAAATGTGAACATTTAAATGCAAATTCATTTTAAACTATTGGATTTATATCATTAATATCCATTTAAATCATAAATTTTGATTTTGACTAAATTTACATTATTTTTTTTAATTCAAAGTCGCGTACCTCGATCCGAGGGTCAGCTGCAAAATATCTGATATTATACACTGTTGATAAAATACTGGTAATTGTCTGTTTTATATAAGTTAGGGTGTAAAGATGGCATTGGTGCTCAATACCGGGCGTTATACATCTTTTATATACTTTTATTGTTATTTTTGTGTCAAAAATCAGCATGTAAACACTCAATTCGTCAGTCCCTTGCTAAGTAATATTTTGGAAATTTATTAAAAATTATTTTAACTACATAATGGATTTTCTGTCTTTTCATTGTTATATTTAATATAGGCCCATAAAAGAAACAAAAAGTATTCCATATCAATTAGCAGATTTTTTGTGTTTTAGTCAGTCCCCTGAAAGTTTTTCATCTTAAAAGCTAAGAGGCTGATGAGCTTATATATAAAATAAAAAAATCTGGTAACTATATGGATACAATAAAATTGACTTATTGTATCTCAAAATCATTACAAGCAATTGAAATCAAAGTTACACATTTGTTCTTTTCAAGTTCGACCCCAAAGTTAAACCATTTTTGTAGAATGACCCATATATAAAATTCACATTACCGTCATTTAAGGCAAAAACATACGAAAATCTCTTAATCTGGACTAAGATTATATAATTGAAAGTAAAAATCCAATTTTCACATTTGCCAACTCAAATGATATTTTATGATAAAAAATAGATTTTTTTAAAATTTATTAAATTAAAAATAGACTCTGAATACGTCAAGATAGTATTAAGATACAAGTGTTAACTGTGCATGTTTAAAATAAATACATAAGAAATAGGTCTTTAATTTTAAAAACCTTTTAATAAATTAATAAAATTTGTTATCATTAAAATATTTAGATTTGACTCACCTTTTCTTCCAATTCTTTCATCTCAAGTTCTGTCCATTTATCATCGATTTTCTTTCGATCAGCTTCAATTTGCTTTTTCTCATAGATTTGATAAACTTGTACCTCTCGAGTGATTAGACGATTTCTTTTTATCACTGCATTTCGGTAATCATCAAAGCGAAGCCTGCGAAAATTTAAAATCATTAGTATTAAAAAAACCTACGAATGTTTTGTTATCATTACATAAATTAAAAGGCTTTTATAAATGATTGTAGAAAACTAATAA